>JASAND010014384.1:0-29170 GCA_030248195.1 Trissonchulus latispiculum
AGAAAATTTCGTGCATCAAAGTCGCAAGCGAAACATCAGCTGAAAATAAAAGACCTGGACAATTGTCCACACAATCTCCCCCTGTAGCAAAAATCATACTCGTCCTCACCTTCCCACTCTCCAGTTCGGCAGAGTCTCCATCCAACGTACTGCCGCCACCCAACGCGCTTCCACGAAGTCCACTGTCTTCGACACCCTCTTGTGTAACCTGCAGTATCAAAGATGAAAGCAACCTTAACCTTTCATTTCATGACAGACTTATCACTCAAAAACAACTGCCACGCAATGGAACCATAAACCATCATAACTCCAAAACCAGACCATAATAGTAAGTACCCAACCTACACAAGTGGGTGAGCATACACTAGCAAAAAAGCAACTGTCCTTGTCCCAGGGATGTAAAAACTTTATTAAATATTTAAAAAACCAGATAACCACACCTCGCTATCCTCAAGCTCGAGGCTCATAATCAACGTATCGTCGTCACTGTGGTCAGACCAACATACCTTCTGAAAATAAATTAATCTATCTCATCACAAACTAAATTTCCTAACACACCATGTCTTTTGTCAGTTTCTCAAACTCCACTTATTCTGAACCTTGTGTTAACCACCTTTGAAATCAGCTAGAGATGCACCGGGGCCGCCACTACCGGGGCCGGGGCCGGGGCCGGGACCTCATCGTGGCCCCGGCCGGGGCCGGGGCCGGGGCCACCTTGGCCCCGGTACCGGGGCCGGGGCCGGGGCCTAGAAATTGGGGGTCCAAATCGAAAATTTTCAAAAATTTTCTTGAAAATTCAAATTTTGCAATAATTTTTGATATACAAACGTTACTAATCGTTGTTTTCGTTCATATCAGCGGGAAAACAAACGATTTGTAACACTTTTTGACTGTCGAAAATTCAAAATTTTGGTCAAAAAATGTCAAAAATTTACAAAATTTTGCTAATTTTTGGCCCCGGTCGGTACCGGGGCCTGGCCACCGGGGCCGGGGCCGGGGCCGGGGCCGGGGCCTGACTACCGGGGCCGGGGCCGGGGCCGGGGCCAGGCCCCGGTGCATCCCTAAAATCAGCATAATTATACAACCAAACTTAAGCAACACGTCGAAACTGAGCCCTGAGCCTAACACAGCGTTCTTACACGCAGCTCCACATCCTTATCCAACTCTTTATCCTTCGCAGCAGTCTGCTCCACTTCCGGATGTTTGGTCCCACCGCTTCCTTGCTGAGCATCCTGCGTCGCCGCCATCTAAATACAAACACCCAACTCTAAAATATCTAATATTACATACACAAGCAAAATCAAGCCAGGAAAGGAATAACTAGCCCCGTCGTACCACACTTAATTCCCTTAATCCCATTAACAAAAGCAATAGTCTCGGATTAGGAAGCAGTAAAGCAATCGGAAAATACTCCAAAAGCCACATTCCCCAACTCCACAGAATCAAAGATGTGCAAGCTTCAAACTATAAAACAGCTTCGTTGAACACCTGTCCAGCGTCCAGCCCACTACAAAAACAGTCGCATACTGTGCATTCCCAGCCTAAATTGTTCTGATCCTCCTCTGCCGCCGTCTTCAAGAAACATAACCAGAAATAAATTAAATTTAGTAGAAAAGTACACCTTACGCTACCTACCGATACATTACGATATTGCTGTTGTTGTTCCTCTTTCCCCACAGCAGTAATCACTTGCGGCATAATCCCCATCAGCTTTCCCAGCCACTTCTAAATGGAAATAAACAGTCTAGCCAGCAACGCATTAACTTTCCTTCATTAACTTAATCCCTCAATGCAGCAGGTCAGTGTAATGCAGACGTAAAGTGTAAATGTTTAGCCTGCTAAAACAGCGAGTCCAGCAAATTAAGACTCAGCACACTGTACTAGATGCCTCCTGCGAAACACTTTAAATCCTTGCTCTACAAAATCCTATATAGAAATCTGCTAACGGTAAGAAACCTGTGACCTGTCTGTATATACCTTCAAAAGCTCTCGTCTACTAAGTACGCTGTTGGAACACATTTTGCTCCAGCACTCAGCCAAAGCTGAGAATGCCTCCAGATAAAACAAAGCCTTCGTAAAAAGCTGTTCAGTAGCAGCTGTCATATACGAACGATCCCAATCCTGCAAACTGCCAATGCTCTTGCTCAGCTCAAGGACCTCCCCACTGGTAAACACAACATTATTTCGCATTTTGGCTTGCAGCCGAGCAAGCAGTTTCAACACTCCCTTCAAAGTGCTAAGGATCATCGTAGCAGTTGTTGTCGTAACAATTAATCTCTGCAAAAAGCAATAAAAATGTACCAAAAGCTACAACACAAGCCAATCCGCTGTACTGATTAATGGAGCGACCACAATCAGGAGGAGTTAAAGTTCGAGCCAAGCCAATACGAAATTTCCCAAAGAGATTACGTGTCTGATCCGGCCTGTCTGGGGCCCGACACAAGGCCCCGGCTCAACTCTAGCGACTAACACACCGCGAATATAGAAGCAAACCAACTCATTCTGAGACATCCTATTGAGACGATGCCTTTTATGGACTCACGAGCAACTACAACTGCGTTCCCAATCTAGAATCACGCACTGAAACTAAATCTTAACTGATCGATCATGAATTTTGCTACGAGAACAGAAACTCACACTAAAACTGAGCCCGTTTTAGACGGTTGAGTCAAACTTAAACTTGCTTCAGTACCCCCACACAAATTTCTAATTCCGACGGTTTATGCAGACCTCTGTTACTATTGTACAACGCAAGTATAACTCACATTTACTTAATCCATTACAGTATTATTTCCAACTATGCTTGTGGTCCCGTTTTGTACTGAAATTGCAACTGAAACTACGCTGCGCAGAGAAGAGCAGAGCTTGAAACTCAGACCAAAATACGTCTAACCCAAAAAACAACTTAAGGCGGGGGCATTTTTGGGCTAATTTAACGTGATGCTAAAATCGTACAAAATTTAATCCTTCAAAAAATTAATAAAAAATTGTAAAAACCTAAATTAAAATTCTAATTCCAAGATACCGCAGTTTAACATTTCAGCGTTATTTTAATCTATAATTTGTCCAATTTCATCAACGTTTGTCGTGACATTTTTTTGGCGCACGCGAAAAAAATGCCAACTTTTTAAATTTCCTATGTGTAACACATGAAACCTCAACTTTGAGGTGAAATTACTCGACAACCGTAAGAGTTACGACTTTAATTTTAAAAACTCGTTAAAATATACTATTTGGACAATAAAATATGTGAAAATCAAAGAGATCAGAGAAAGTCGAAAAAATGACCCAAAAATGGACTCCCCCCCCCTTAAATAAGAAACCGTATATATATAATATGCAAGTAAAACTTAAATTATAAACCACTTAACTTTAAAACTGTTAAGACTGATTTTAAATTCTTTAAGCTCGTCCATCTCAAACTCGATAAGCTACTTAAACTCCATCGCTGAACCAGATCCGCCTTAAAACTGTTAAGACTGATTTTAAATTCTTTAAGCTCACCACCTCAAACTCGATAAGCTACTTAAACTCAATCGCTGAACCAGATACGCCTTAAAACTGTCAAGACTGATTTTAAATTCTTTAAGCTCGTCCACCTCAAACTCGATAAGCTACTTAAACTCAATCGCTGAACCAGATCCGCCTTAAATATAAACTTCTTTTCTAACTTGACAGGTTACAAACCAGTTTCAGAAATGCCCTTGCACTAGAAATTCGCACAACGCTAAAACAAAAACAAAATTTACTGAAAACATTTTGGTCAAAACAGGAGATTCATATTCAAAACAAATTGTAAATTACAGCACCCATTAATAATACACACTATTCTGATTAAGGCACATTCACCGGCAGTGCAGTCTACGTAAACACCAGATACGACTTTTTACTCAACGGCCCTACACATTTTCTTTGTTAATTCTACCAAAAACAAAACGTCGAAACAAACTGTTTACCCTTACCCTAAGTGGACACGTGACTGAGCTTATTCCAGTGGTGCACGGTAGGGTCTCCCCCGTAAACTTCCTTATCCGCACAAAAAACGGTCCGTCCCAAAAAACCACACCAGCCACAAAAAATGTACGCCCGCGTTGCTTCCAAAATTAGTCCTAAAAACTCGTTCAGAAGGCCAAATATCCAAAAAAATTTTCGAATTCGGAGATCCAAACCAGGATATTTTTTATGAATTTTTGCCAATTGCACTTACTTTCGCCCCAAAAAATCAACTTCAGTAGTACATGCCAGAAAAACAGCGCAATTTTTACACACTTTTCCGAAACATTTCCGTCCCCCCCCGAAACTTTTTTGACCCTCGGACTTTTTTGCCTGCCTCCCTAAAAAAATTCCACAGAAGAAGCTCAGAGTAAAAAAAGCAAATTGTACAGTATCAAATCCACAAGCACAATGACAACAATAAAAAAGTAAAAATCAAGATAATTGTTTCATAGATCAAAACAAAAGTCCAGCTGCCAGGAATCCTTCAATGTCGATCTCGTACATCACCGCGCTTTCCAGAACGCTCTCGCCGCTCACCACCGTGCCGCTCCTGCCGTTCCCGTCGCTCCACAATACGTCGTTCAATTCCCCGACCATGCCGCTCCTGCCGTTCCGCAACTCCCCCATCTCTACCTCTGTCCCAACCACTGGCCCCACCACCGCCACGGCCACCGCCACGGCCACCACCACCTGCTCCAGACCTCCATCTTGAACGTCCACCGTAGGATTCCTCCACCACCTTATAGGGCAGATACTTAATTTCTGGAAGATACCGCGCCCATTCTTTGAAAAAAGCTTTAGTCCCCAGGCACGTAGGATGGACTCCATCAGAATGCAGGAGACGTCGGGCCAAAGTCCCACCAGGTGAAAAAGGATTGGACCCACCTCCACTCCAGTCCACCCAAGGTGCGTAGCCCCATTTTTGCAGCTCCCTCTTAATCCAAGCCAAATGCTGCTGCACATACTGAAGTGGGCTGGTTGAGATTGGCAAATTAAACAGGACCCGAGTACCGCTACTACCAATCAGATAGTCCCGCAAAGCCCCCTCCAATACCCACCAGGACTCACACCACCCCAACTCGTCAAGAGATCTGCAATGATTCGTACCACAGACTACAATAATGTAGTGGTACTGGTCCAGATCGAGTCCTCTGTCTCGAGCCTCCGACACCAACCTAGAATACGTAGCTCCACCTTTAGCAACGACATCGCCATTGTATACTGACTCAATGTGCTTTCCTAAACTGTCCGCAAGCACCAGCACAGTCTTAGGCTTCTCTCCACGTCTCGACTCATTTGATCTTTCCAAGTCTGCCTCACTCTCCACAGAGGACAACTCGCCACGCCGCCATTTGCCGTACACCTCCCCAAGCACATCCACGTACAAGGTCCCGCCCTCAACGTCAAAATACTATTGTCCCTCCTCACACATCATCTCGTTGTCTGACTTTGTACGGCCAGCACAGCAAAATTTTATGTCAGCGTTGCCCCCACTCAATTTCAAAAGTCTGAACTCAGCTGACACGGCAGACACCTCATCCTCCAAAAGCACCCGAACAGCCGCTCTGTAGACTTTGGCCAAATTGAAGGACCAGTAGGGACCAACAACGAATCCCTGCTTTGCAACCCACCCTAAGATTTCCGTAGCGTCGCCGCGCAGAGACTTTTTCCCAGCCAATTCCCTCGCCATGTTGTCCTTCCCATGCATCTTTAAAATGGCGTACCACACAGCCATTTCGATGCTGGAAAAAGTTTTGCCCCAAAATTTAAATAGGTGTTCGTTGAAACACCGACAAAGCTTGGACAACGGCTGTATGTAAACCTCCACTGGCACACCGCACTGCATTCCTGTTTAAATTTCAACTAAAAAACAACAAAACGTAAAGCTAAAAATCACATCTAAAAATCACCTCCAATAAATTATCCCCCCCAACCGTGGACGTCAGAAAAATGTATTTACTTAAAATCTCAGAGGTTCTACAAGACCACTCAATGTTATTCGACCACTTTCTTAAAAAAATTTGTCGGTCAAGTGAAGGATTTTCGAGAGAAAAAACTAAACACAAACACCTACTGTTATTCACACTTACTACTATAACTGTACTTAAAAGTGCTCAAAAAACAAGTTTTTCCAACGAAAAAAGGCAATTTTGTATCACAATTTTCCGACGGACCCGGAGAAACTTTTGGGAATTTTTACCAAAGAACCAAGAAATTACGCAATTTTTGGGTACCTTACGTCGAGTGGAGGGGGGAAGCCCAAAAAAGTGGGGATGGGGCCGAGGGGTGCGGACGCTACACGACGGGAGGGCTAAAGTGGGGGGGGGGAGACACCCCACCAGCACAATAAACCCAGGGCTACAATGCATACGCTAATTGTCATGGCCTCACTCCCTTCTGCTTGCTCAGAAAAGTTATGGTTCTATTGATGCGACCTCTAAAGTTTGGATTTGATCCACTTGAATTCTCGCCTCTGAAAAATCAGCAGATTTGATTCATTTCCAGCTTTTTCCAATTCGAAAGACTTCATTTTGAAAAAGTTCTTACAAAACAAAAAATTGATTCGAATTCGATTCGTTTCTCAAAACTTTACCTACATTTTAACCAACCACAAAAATTGGATGATTAGATTAGATTAAGTCAGAATAATCACAAATAATCTCTATAATAATTAATAAGCTCAATAATCAAGGTGTAAATTACGGGTGTAAAATAGACCCCTATTTGAAATTTGAAACTCTCGTTCCTGTCACTGAAATTAAACTGGATTTGTGGTTACTGCAGACTAACATCCGTTTTCGGTTCTGCTCCTGAAAATGGATTTCTTTCCGGTTCGCAAAAATAAACCTCGGTTCCGGTTCTGTTTCAACCCAGTCTTTGCTACTATTCCTAAAATTAACTGAAACTGAAACTCGGACTCTAATTAGGTTTGACCTTCGACCTCGCTGTGATACTGCATACTTTTGCTTAATATTAGCTCAGGAAACTAGAAACCAAAGTGCATAATTCCACTATATATGAGAAGACGCCATAGCTATTAGCCACTGGAGGACTTCTCTTCTTGGCACTCCCTAACGGTGCTCCTACCAAAATAAGTGAATGTTGCCCCCGTATGGGGGGCGTAGCTCCCTCCGACAAAGAATGATCCCCACTATTTGGTGTAGGGGGGCATGAAAAAGGGATCCCCGTCTGAAAAGGATGTAGGCAAAAAGGGGTCCCCATTAGCGGGGGGTGGGGGAAACGTTAAGCCAGGCTAAGATCGGCTGAATCTGTTTGTCTGCTGGAACCCCCAAACGGTGACCTCCTTTGTCTACCCCCTACCAAATGGGAATCCCTTTTGAATACCCCCCCCCTAACAAACGCGGATCTCTCTTTAGGATTCCCCACCAAACGGAGAATCATTTACAAATAGAACGAAGCTGCTGTCATCCTCTACTCAGCCCCCCCCCACCAAATGGACAGGGAGTCTCTTCAATCCCATCGGCTGCCGACTACCATCCCACCAAACGGGTGAACATTCGCGCGTTGTGATGAGAACACCGATACGCTACGCCAAGAAGAGGAGCCCTCTAGTAGCTCATTCTTCTTCTTATATATTGTGCAATCTATATACACTCTTCTAGAAACCCTTCTTTCTGAACCTAACTGCAACTAATCTCATAACTCAGACACTGAATTATTATGAATTATCAGACACTGAACTTGAAACTGAAGCTATTTTGATCCGTCAACGGAAACCGAAACTGAATTTAGTACGCACCACCAACTGAAGCAGAAACTGAAACTAGCATAGCCTACTCTAGCTACACTGCCGGCACCAACCGACACCTATTCTACACTAAAAACCTTTCTCTACATCATGTAACAGCACACAAAAAACAAACCAATTTAAACTCAAACAAAAAATTATTTACTGTATGTAACAATTGAGATCACAACAACAGAGATTCACAAAATTAGGCAGTAATAATACTAGAACTAGTACCGGAATTAAGGCACAAGTATTGATACAATTGGCAATTAAAAATTATATTTACAATTAATACAAAAAAAAAACCAAACAGACAAATATAGTCCACGTAGTCCGTAACAAAAGTCATCTGTTTCCACTCTCGCCAACCACTCTACTCCACCCTCTAAGTTCAACCTTCCACCTCATTGTCCCTGCTACCACTTGCGCACCACCCTAAAACAGGAAAACAGAAACAACATTAAGTACCAACATTTTTATAAAGCACTTACTATCCATCCGCATAATATTTAAATCCACATCTTAATTAAAAACTAACACCATATAACCTATAACGTAATGCTTTTTGTATAAAACTTGATCTTCAACCTATTAACTCTGCACGACAGCTTCCACAGTATTTCCCAGTAGGCGGGAAAGACAAACGCAAACTTTATTAGCAGCTATTTAGTCTTAATCAGCAAACGTAAAACCGTCCCATCGGAGCAACAATCTATCTCCAGCGATGAAAGTATTAAACTTAGACCACACACTTTATGTAAATTAATGGCTTTCCCCACATCTACAACAAACACTACCAACCTGTCTCGAAGACACCAGACACTGTGCAAACGACCCTCAGCGCCAGCCGCCTCCTCCAGCCGCTCCAACACCACACAACACTATAAAAAAGTTAAGTCAATTCAAGTTACTGTTGATTGAAAATTAGACTGGAAACTATACATTTTCAAGACACGGCCTGTACTCTTCCCTGCGTAGTAGTGTAGTACTGGGGATGCGCGGAGGGTCAAGCTTAACAACCGACTGACCCGACCGTTCAATTGAACGACCCTCAGCGCCAGCCGCCTCCCCCAGCCGCTCCAACACCACACAACAATATAAAAAAGTTAAGTCAATTCAAGCTACTGTTGATTGAAAATTAGACCGCCTGTTCATACCAACTGGGTTGTCTTGCCTCTGTACTCGATTCTCAGGTTTTATGACCATACCAACGCTCTCAATATTTACACAACTGAATGCCCAGGCTAACGCAAAAACTCTGGGTCTGGGCTACGACCAGACTAGCCACTGCACTGAGAAAATCAGTTTCTTGCAGCTCAAATTTTACAACTCGTCAGAAATTAACTCTACACAAATCCAATTAAGAGCTACCTCTTTCAGAGTCCAACCTGTGCCAGCTCCCTCCACCTCACTCTCTCGGTCCTCATCACCGCCACCTACACCGTCGCCGGCAATCTCCGAATCCCCAATGCCCCCCTCCAGTCCACAGTCGTGCGAACTCTCCTCCTAAAAAATAAAGGAAAGGGAAAAGGTAGTGGTATGGAAACTGGTTTCGAGCTGAAAACTCTAAGAAAACTTGATTCTCAGGTTTTATGTCCATACCCATGCTCTCAATATTCACACAACTGAACGCACAAACGCAAAGACTCTGGGCTACGTCCAGACTAGCCACAGCACTGAAAACATCAATTTCTTGCAGCTCAAATTTCACACCAAGTCATAAATTAAGTCTACACAACTCCAAATAACAGTTACCTCTTTCAAAGTCCAACCTGTGCCAGCTCCCTGTACCTCTCCCTGACGCACCTCATCACCGCCACCTTTCATTATACCTTCGCCGGCAAGCTGCGGACACCCGATGCCCTCCTCCAGACCACAGCCGTGCACATCCTGCTCCTGAAAAGCAGTATGCAAATACACAACATAAACGTCAACACATGGGAGTTCATTCCACAAACGGAAAGTAAGGAAAACAGAGTAAACCGCAATCCTAAAAATTGTGTCTGCCAGTTGCCAAAACCTAAGTTTGCCTGTCATTCGGAAAAGACGAGCGGTTACTACATAAAAGAACCCCCTGCACACGGCAACAGGATGATTTAAGTACCCGATAAGCTGGTAATTAGGAGAATTGAGCGGTTTATATTTACAATAACCACCTGTACATACCGACTGGGTTGTCTTGCCACTGCACTCGATTCTCAGGTTTTATGACCATATCAACGCTCTCAATATTTACACAACTGAACGCCCAAACGCAAAGACTCTGGGCTACGACCACACTAGCCACTGCACTGAGAAAATCAGTTTCTTGCAGCTCAAATTTAACAACTCGTCATAAATTAATTCTACACAAATCCAATTAACAGCTACCTCTTTCAGAGTCCAACCTGTGCCAGCACCCTCCACCTCACCCTGTCGGTCCTCATCACCGTCACCTACACCGTCGCCGGCAATCTCCGAATCCCCAATGTCCCCCTCCAGTCCGCAGTCGTGCGAACTCTCCTCCTAAAAAAAGGAAAGGGAAAAGGAAGTGATATGAAAACTGGTTTCGAGCTGAAAACTCTAAGAAAACTCGATTCTCAGGTTTTATGTCCATACCCATGCTCTCAATATTTACACAACTGAACGCCCAAACGCAAAGACTCTGAGCTACGTCCAGACAAGCCACAACACAGAAAACATCAATTTCTTGCAGCTCAAATTCCACACCTCGTCATAAATTAATTCTACACAAATCCAAATAACAGTTACCTCTTTAACAGTCCAACCTGTGCCAGCTCCCTCCACCTCACCCTGTCGTTCCTTATCACCACCACCTGCAACGTCGCCGGCAACCCCCGGATCCCCAATGCCACCATCCAGTCCGCAGTCGTGCGGACCCTCCTCCTAAAAAAGTAAAAAAAGATAAAGAGATGAGTCGGCCCTAAACTGGTATCGCGCTGAAAATTTGAAGAAAACTCAATAAAGAGTCTCTCCTCCACACAACGAGGTATTTAAAAGCTTAAAAATGTAGTTTTTACACAAAAAATACTGGGACCGGACCAAGCCTAGGTCCGCCTGCTCAAATATATAGTTTTACACAAACACAGCGGGACCGTGACAAGCCTCAATTCGTAGATCCACAAAAAAATTACGAAAAAAACTGGTATCGCGCTCTAAACTCGAAGAAAACTCAATAAAGAGTCTCTCCTCCACACAACGAGGTATTTAAAAGCTTAAAAATGTAGTTTTTTACACAAAAAATACTGGGACCGGACCAAGCCTAGGTCCGCCTGCTCAAATATATAGTTTTACACAAACACAGCGGGACCGTTACAAGCCTCAATTCGTAGATCCACAAAAAAATTACGAAAGTGAAGAAACCACATCATTATACGACCCTACGACAAATAATATCCTACCTACCTGCGACTCCTTTCCTGCGTCCACTCCGCTCACGTCTACTGGTCCCCGAGCAGCTTCCTTCAGGAACTCCTCCGCTAGTTCATAGTCAACATCCTATAGAAACAAAATAAGCAGTGATTAACCACAACTTTAAAACAAAACACCACTTATAAAGGAATGTAGTATCGCCTGAACATCCTCGTATCCCACCCTCCAGAGCGGTCTATCTTTGTAGAAAACAATAGTTTTAGATTTGTTTGTCAAAACTTTTCTGAAAATTAAAACAATTTTCAAACAAAAACAAGAAAATCTCTCTGTTAATCTTCTAACATCTGTTAAAAAATGACCATTTATCAACAAATAAATTAGCGCTCTACCCTTTCTTCCGTTCTCGCCAACACATGAATCCCTTGTTTAATCCTCCTCCAGAAAGCCTACCCTCCCTCCCTTCTCCACGTGTGGGTCCACCCGTTTATTCTCGGTCTGCGGAGGGGGGGGGGAGGCCTGAGCCCTCCCCCTTTTCCTAGTTATTCAAATTGTAAGCTCATACCTCACAACCCGCAAACAGAGGGCCTGTAATCCCATCATTCTAAAATTAAAAGATATCAAAAGATATCAAAACCACCTTTCAGCACAACCTACGAAATATTTGGCCGCCCTATCAAAACAAAATAGTACTTAGATCGTCTCATACTTAGATACTTAGATCTTATCCAGGGCAGGACAGGACAGGAAATTTATCTATCTATGACCAGGTCTAATCCTAATTACAAACAACAAAAAATCCTAATTCAAATTAAACTGACTCTAATCAGATGTCGAACTGTGAACATTAAACCGACAACTACACGCCAGCAACTACCTGAAGATCAGACAAATTAAAATCGAACAAATCCGGAGTAACACTCCCCAGACCATCGTCACCCTCAACAGCAGGTTCGTCGCACCCCATCTCATCGCGCTCCTCCTGGCCCTCCTGGCAAAAAGGACCGGCGCCAACCTGCAAAAACCATTAAAATTAATCCTTTGCTGATCCAGAGCATACGACAGGCTTATTATAGGCGACACGTAGCAGTAGAGAGGTAGAAAAGTGGAATGTGGATCTAGGTTTCAGTTTGTACAGGTTTCAGTCCTATTTTGAGAAGAGACCTAAAACTGAAACGTTTCTAGACTGCCTACTGAAACTGAAACTGAAACTAATTAGGGTAAAAACCTGAAACTCAGACTTCGTTCCTTAAAACTTTACATTTTTAAGGATTTAAGCTTCGATTCTATTAGTATTGCTGCTGTGGAGGTCGAGTAAACATCAAATTGTGCTTTATCTCAACGTAGAGGGCTGGAAACCGTTCGTTTTAACTCAACTGAAACTGAAGCTGAAGCTAAAACTTAAACTGAAATAATTTTACATTGCCGACTGCTAATTAAACTGAAACTGAAACTATTTTGGTCCCCCGACTGAAACTGAAAATGAAACTTAAATTACTTAGGACCACCGACTGAAACTGAAACTAAAATCGGTTACTGAAACCACACTACTAAATAAGCAAGTGCGAGCTAAAAAACCGAGTCGGAGGCCGGAAAAATGACCAAAAAATGCGAAAACGTCCGCACTGCTCCCCCTAGTCTTAATACCTCGATCTCAGGAAACGTTGCTCCAGGCAGCATGGGATCCTGAAAAACACGTACATTAAGCCTCAACTGACTGAATCTATAAGCACATATATATATCTCTTTTTCTTCAACCAACTACAAATAATGTCTATACAAAATCAACGCCGCCAAATCGAAAGCCTCGCACAACACTTGCTGTTCCTGTCCCTTATACTAATAAAACACGACTCACACCAGATACAACTTCTTCCCACAAGGACCGCCCTGCAATTTCCTCCTCTCTGCAGACCTTCTCCATCTCTGGCAACAAATTCTTTAATTCCAAAAATCGGTCCTGCAAAATCAACCCAAAGCAAACATTTCCCAACCCCAAAGAAACGTCATTATAGGCAAGGCCGCACCCAGGGGGGGTTCAAGGTGTCTAGACCCCCCCTTTTGAGATGACAAAATGGAAAATTTTTGCTATTTTCATGGCAAGAATTACTATTTTTAAAAAATTTTCGCGCCTTCGGCGCGATAATTCACTTTTTACAAGACATAAACGTCCAATGTACTGTTTTTTGGGCAAAACTGCAAAAATTCTTCAACTTCTGGGGCAATCTCCGGGGCAATCTCCGAATCTCAGTTAGGCAATCTCCGAATCCCCAATGCCCCCCTCCAGTCCACAGTCGTGCGAACTCTCCTCCTAAAAAATAAAGGAAAGGGAAAAGGTAGTGATATGGAAACTGGTTTCGAGCTGAAAACTCTAAGAAAACTTGATTCTCAGGTTTTATGTCCATACCCATGCTCTCAATATTCACACAACTGAACGCACAAACGCAAAGACTCTGGGCTACGTCCAGACTAGCCACAGCACTGAAAACATCAATTTCTTGCAGCTCAAATTTCACACCAAGTCATAAATTAAGTCTACACAACTCCAAATAACAGTTACCTCTTTCAAAGTCCAACCTGTGCCAGCTCCCTGTACCTCTCCCTGACGCACCTCATCACCGCCACCTTTCATTATACCTTCGCCGGCAAGCTGCGGACACCCGATGCCCTCCTCCAGACCACAGCCGTGCACATCCTGCTCCTGAAATGCAGTATGCAAATACACAACATAAACGTCAACACATGGGAGTTCATTCCACAAACGGAAAGTAAGGAAAACAGAGTAAACCGCAATCCTAAAAATTGTGTCTGCCAGTTGCCAAAACCTAAGTTTGCCTGTCATTCGGAAAAGACGAGCGGTTACTACATAAAAGAACCCCCTGCACACGGCAACAGGATGATTTAAGTACCCGATAAGCTGGTAATTAGGAGAATTGAGCGGTTTATATTTACAATAACCACCTGTACATACCGACTGGGTTGTCTTGCCACTGCACTCGATTCTCAGGTTTTATGACCATATCAACGCTCTCAATATTTACACAACTGAACGCCCAAACGCAAAGACTCTGGGCTACGACCACACTAGCCACTGCACTGAGAAAATCAGTTTCTTGCAGCTCAAATTTAACAACTCGTCATAAATTAATCCCTCCTCTTCAGTTTCAATAGTAGCACTCTCCGCTTCCAGTGCTCGCACCTCACACAACTCTTCACGTTGGCCCTCTACACCACCACTCGCCACTTCCAATGTCGGCTGCACTTCCGCAGTGTCATCCTGTATCCGTCGCCTGCCCACCCTACCAACAACAACTTCTGCATCTTTCAAGCTGCCTAATTCTACGTAATCCGGGAACAGGACTCTACTCGACTGTCTCACTGCATTTCGGTCGTGCTTCTCCCCGCTCGACTCTCTGTGGCAATCTGGCGTACAAACGGGAACAGCCCATCCGCGTTTTCCCGACCTTGGCAACCTCCTCCTCTCCGATGCGGACCGTCCCCGTCCCACCAGGGACATTTCCCCGACTTTTCTGGACGAACAAGACCTTGGAAACCTCCTCCTCTCCGATGCGGACCGACCACGTTCCACCATGGATCTCACTAAGCGATCCCCTCCACAGAAATATTGCAGTTCTCCTGGCAAAGGACTGAAGGAGGGTCCTCCTCGTTTACCTCCTACACCTTGGAAACACTCCAATGGTCCCGCCACACCCCCTTCCCCAGTCAACAGTCTGGCCTTCTTACGACGTGGGCCGTCATCAGCAGGCGTCCTTTCACCTGCAGCACCGGCTGAACCTACGTCACTGTTCACATTGGACTCAGCGCGTTCGTCCAACAAACTCAGCTCCTCCTCAGCTGTATTCTCAGAACACGCCCTTTTGTTGCGTTTCGACCGCACAGGTGTGCGCCCTGGTCCGCTTAGTACCCGCACCTCAAAGGACTCTTCTGCTGTCTTAACAGCACCAGAGCCACTACCACCAGTTTCCCCAGAACCACAGCCCACAGTCGCATTCACATCCGTATCCTCCTCCCTACAGCCGTCCTCCCCAGTCCCGGCTCCAGCTAAACCATGGGCATCTCCTCTCCCAGAACCATCCTCCCCCCTACAAATGTCCTCAGCACTCCCGGCTCCTGCTAAACCATCGTCATCTCCTTTCCCAAAACCTAACGCTCTCTTCCTCCTCCTCCTATCCCTCACCTTCCAACCATCACTAAGCCGACTTTTACGTTTCGCCATTTCTCCCTACAGAAAATAGAACTCTCTAACACCCTCTCTGGAGAAAAAATTTAAGCACCATATCAACATTTTACCCTTCCGCTATAGCCATGGGGGAAACCGTAGTTTCCCGGATTTTTGACGGAACTTTTTTGTTATAAGGTCTAGCTGAGGACTCAATATGTACACCATCGTACTTGTCGTTCACAGAACTTTCCTTTAAGCCCATTAAATTAAAATAACTCCATAAAGTGTAAAATTTAACTCCTTTAATACGTCAGTATTAAACTAAAAACCAATCTAGGTAGTTGTATTGAGAATACAACAATTTAAAATGCAACATTTGCAGCAAATGCAGACAGGTTTCGTAAAGTTTCTGGCTTGCTTTTACTGGGGAGGTGGGGGGGCGCCCCCCATTCGACGACCTCCCTCCCCATTTGACGTTCCCCCCCATGACAAGTCCCCCATAAGTCTCGACCTCCCCCCCCCCATAATCCCCCCGTAATCCCAAAAATTGACAAATTTTGTCATTTTTCCCTGAATATTCGAAAAATCTCCCAGCTTCGCCGGGTTTTTAACGAAATTTTCACTATATTACCGTACAAAACACATAAAATTAGTCATTTTTTAGCGAATTCAGGCATTTTTTGCACAAAAAAACGTAAACTTGCAAAATTTTTCCAAAAATATGCCCCCCATTTTTGGTGAGCCATGGGGGTAGTGGCAACTTCGAGTCCCCCCCGCCCTAAATTTTGGCCTAAAAATAAGCCAGAAGTTTAGCACAAAAAATAGCATAATGCTCACAAAAGTTGATTAGCCATGTACAGAATTCTAGCGTGTACCGTATGGGCTTTTTGCGTACAATCGGCTATTAAAAGTCAATAACTAAACAGTCAATAAACTAATGTTTGCATAACCAACGCCTCCTTTAAAAGTTGCAATAGCTAAAATTAAAACTTACGCAACAAACGCAGATCCTCGTCCTCCTCAATTTACACCAACCAAAACGATACCGCCGCTCTCAGTCTCCAAATTGTCCACCAATACGCCAATTCTAAATAAATACCGATAAGTTAAACCCTAATAAAAAATCCTAAGCAACACAGCGCTCTTTCCCTTGTTACGCATAGCAACTGCACTTCCGACAGCTGTGCTCGATCCAGCATAACCTATAAAGCTTTCCGACGTGGCCCCTCCCCCCTCAAATCGAAATTTAAATTGCAATCAACTAACAGAGGTGACACCAGAGGCTAGGACACTAGACAACCACACGCGAGTATATAGTCTAACAGACCACATTTTTTACAAACTCAGTAACAGCTGTATACGCACAAAACAGGCAAGTTTTAATGCATTTTAGGAAGATCTACGCAACTTTGGTCAACCCGTAAATTTTGTGATCCTCCATCCACCTTTGTTCCGCCTAGATAAAAGCCAAGCCAGTGGCATCACTTAAATTTTAAACTACAGAAACGACATAACATAACTTGAACTAACACCTCACCTATCAGTTATCAGTTAACAGCCTCTTCGTTCACACTCCAAACGAAATCGGTATACAAAACTATCGTACAATATAGTATAATTACAAATTATTGTTGTTTATCTGTACACCTAAACACACAAACAATTAATACATTCAGCCACTAGCGTAGCCAGGAAAAGTTTTCGGAGGGGGGGAGACTGCCAAAATCTGGTGGGGGATCTGGGGACACTTCAGGGGACTGTTGAAAAATCTTTCCAATTTATAACGTCTGAGGATTTTTTTCAAAGCATTCTTTGAATTAAAGAAGCCAAATGAGGCTCTATACGTTTTAATGCACGCAAATGATGCATAAACTGGGCAAACCTCACCCAGAATTGTTTTTAGAATTCATTTTTGGCGTTACAAACCCATAATATGATGGTAAGTTTAACTATATACGCGCCGAACGCGCGAAAATTATTTGCAAAATGGGCATTTATACAACACATGCTACGAAAAAATTCCTGGGGTGCACCACAAGTTTGGGGGATTACTCTCCCCACCCCCCCCCTGGCTGCGCGCCTACAATTAAGAATTGCACAATGAGGGGACATGGAGATACGTACCCCCCCCACCCAAGTTTGGATACTTTGGACACGAGATCATACAGATGAGGAAGGGAACACTGAAAACTTTTACCGAGGAAAAAGCCAAAGCCAAGAGAATTCCCCAACACATTCAGGCAGAGGAGGCTAAAACATTTCAGGGACGATTGGAATAGATGTCCTCCCATTCGTTAGCCGACGACATCCTTTCCGCAATCTGCACTAACTTACTTTCGATGTCCGTCTCCATCTGAAAACTCACCGCAGCCACAAGAAAACCATTGACCTTAAAAAATAAAACAACCCAAAAACAAATAAATTAATTCGATTAAATCTACAATTCTCAACTCAATCTATAATACACAACTGAAAACACTCAATACAGAAAGCTAGTTCTAAATACTCTATAGAGGGTTACTAACCTAACCGGATGCAGGTGACAATTATCACCTACACCTGGCTAGCTTACCAGCCCAATCTAAAGAACTCAAAACTAACTTTCTGTAACGCGTATTTTCAGCTGTACATAAATTGCGCATTTTCCCTCCAGCTTTACCTAAACCGAAATCGACCGGTCCGGATCCAGGTCAGGGTGCCACAGGCCGCTCGGAGCACTTTGGAGTGTTCCTCCAGTGACAAAAAATGTTCGCCTCACCAAGGGCTTTCATTTGATACCAAAACCCGAAATTTTTTAAAAAATCGATTTTGACCAGTCCGGCCCCTGCTCAGGTCGCCACAGGCCACTGGGGCCACTTTGGAGTGTTCCTCCAGTGACAAAAAATGTTCGCCTGACCAAGGGCTTTCATTTGATACCAAAATCCGAATTTTTTTAAAAAATCGATTTTGACCAGTCCGGCCCCTGCTCAGGTCGCCACAGGCCACTGGGGCCACTTTGGAGTGTTCCTCCAGTGACAAAAAATGTTCGCCTGACCAAGGGCTTTCATTTGATACCAAAATCCGAATTTTTTTAAAAAATCGATTTTGACCAGTCCGGCCCCTGCTCAGGTCGCCACAGGCCACTGGGGCCACTTTGGAGTGTTCCTCTAGTGACAAAAAATGTTCGCCTGACCAAGGGCTTTCATTTGATACCAAAATCCGAAATTTTTTAAAAAATCTATTTTTCACCACTCCGGACCCTGCTCAGGGCGCTACAGGCCGCTGGGGCCACTTTGGAGGGGTCCTCCAATGACAAAAAATCTTCGCCTCACGAAGGGCTTTCATTTGAACACAAAAAATATTCACTTTTGGAAAAATCGATTTTTGGCCATTTTGGACCGGTCCGGACCCTGGTCAGGGCGCCACAGGCCACTGGGGCCACTTTGGAGTGTTCCTCCAGTGACAAAAATGTTCGCCTGACCAAGGGCTTTCATTTGATACCAAAATCCGAATTTTTTTAAAAAATCGATTTTTGACCAGTCCGGCCCCTGCTCAGGGCGCTACAGCCCGCTGGGGCCACTTTGGAGGGGTCCTCCAATGACAAAAAATCTTCGCCTCACCAAGGGCTTTCATTTGATACCAAACATATTCACTTTTGGAAAAAAAATTTTTGGCCATTTTGGACCGGTCCGGACCCTGGTCAGGGCGCCACAGGCCACTGGGGCCACTTTGGATTGTTCCTCCAGTGACAAAAAATGTTCGCCTCACCAAGGGCTTTCATTTGATACCAAACATATTCACTTTTGGAAAAAAAATTTTTGGCCATTTTGGACCGGTCCGGACCCTGGTCAGGGCGCCACAGGCCACTGGGGCCACTTTGGATTGTTCCTCCAGTGACAAAAAATGTTCGCCTCACCAAGGGCTTTCATTTGATACCAAAATCCGAAATTTTTTAAAAAATCGATTTTTCACCACTCCGGACCCTGGTCAGCGCACTACAGGCCGCTGGGGCCACTTTGGAGGGGTCCTCCAATGACAAAAAATGTTCGCCTCACCAAGGGCTCTCATTTGATACCAAACTTGACCACTTTTGGAAATTTCGAATTTTGGCCATTTTGACCCCGGACCCGGGTCCCGACCCCTGGCCAGGGCGCCACAGGGGTCCGACCGAAAACTACTATAGCCTATGGCGTAGTCCTCCCGCACCCCAGCCCAAATCCCAAATATGAGAGACCTGCTCACTGTAGATATTTCTGTAGTAGAAGTTAAATTTGGAGTTGCGCCACGGTAGGGCCCACCACCATCAGGGTGCCCCCCAGCCACATGGATAGGTCCTAGAGCGAAACTAATGGGCCATTTAGATTCACCATATAGGGGTTCCTATTCGAATACGAAACCTCAGCCCAGCAGCTCTTATGTATAGGGCTCCACAGTCCTTAGGCCCTAACCCACACAACACACTAGACCCCTGGTCAGGGCGCCACAGGCCGCTGGGTACACTTTGGAGGGGTCCTCCAATGACAAAAAATGTTCGCCTCACCAAGGGCTTTAATTTGATACCAAACTTGACCACTTTTGAAAATTTCGAATTTTGACCATTTTGACCCCGGACCCGGGTCCCGACCCCTGGCCAGGGCGCCACAGGGGTCCGGCCGAAAACTACTATAGCCTATGGCGTAGTCCTCCCGCACCCCAGCCCAAATCCCAGAGAAGAAAGACCTGCTCACTGTAGATATTTCTGTAGAAGAGGTTAAAGTTGGAGTTGCGCCACGGTAGGGCCCACCACCATCAGGGTGCCCCCCAGCCACATGGATAGGTCCTAGAGCGAAACTAATGGGCCATTTAGATTCACCATATAGGGGTTCCTATTCGAATACGAAACCTCAGCCCAGCAGCTCTTATGTATAGGGCTGCCTACTCCGTAGGCCCAGACCCCCCCTTTTACACGTTAACTACTGACCCCTGGCCAGGGAGCCACAAGAGCAATATCGAAAATTCATATAGCCTATAAGGAACACCCCCATAGGACCTTGCTAATAGGCCATACCTTAGACCTATTCGCCTTGCCCAGCTCTACTTTACCCCTGCAAAAGTTTTGACCAATTTTGAAAAAAACTATCTCCGAAAAAACCGAAATCCTGCTATGTACACAGACCTATGGGGGGGACCTACATACTCCATACTCATTTCCCCAGAAATGGGGAAAAAGTTGTTCAAAAAAACCCCATATGGTATAGAAAATCTTTGAGCTCCGACCTCTAGGGGGGGGGAAATGGAGAGAAAGTCTGTAGTTCAAAAATTCAATCTTTCATATCTCAAAAACGGCTCGGCCGATTTTGCTCAAATTTGCACAGCATGTACCCCTCGTGAAGGGGTTTCTACTGGTAAAATATGAAGGCTCTACCTCAACTCCTCCGCCCGCACCAGGGGAAACTATGATCCAACACTACGCAATGTGCGTGTTTTTCCCTATTCTAGGTAGTGCGCTAACGCGCACTACCTGATTATTTGTAAGCTCGACTGAGACATAATACCCCATTTAGGGGCCAACTTGTTAATCTGCAGTTGTTCAGCCTGCAGGCCGATCTACCCCACAGAGTTTGGTTGGTCTGGGAGCCTAGTCAGTTCCGCAGCTGCTAATCTAGTCTGTGTAGGTTAAAATCCCAGGAGCAACCTTTTTAAGCATATTGTTAATTTTGATTGAAGTAGCACTTCTCTGAAGGAGGGAGTGTTGTGAATACGGTTTCGTTGCCAGTGTGGCAGTATTTGGGACGGGATAGGATGGGATCAGAAATCACATCACACGTGGGATCAGCTATATCACGTGGGAGCTAGTTTACCATGCACTGCTTTCAAACAACATTGCCAAATTTGAAACGAACCGCATTTACATGAATTTTGGAATGAAAATGTGTATTCAATGTGATGCTTTGGGATTGCTTTATTGCTAGGGTCACAATTGTTTGAGTACGTAGAATAGGCTAATTCTTAATTGGGGAATAGCAATATTTATTTAATTTCCTAAAAACAAAACTTGCATATCGACGCATGAGCAGAAAGAAATATTAAAAAGGTTGCAGTTTTTATACATAGTTTTACCGTCGACTAGAGAACATAATTATATACTTGACTTTCGCGGAAATTATGTATTATGGATTTGTTTTAAAGGTTTAAAAGTATTTCTTAAAAGTCAGCTTTTCTCTGCTCTGCTATGTCCAAATTCGCTTCCTGGCAGTTGTCGCTTTCTGGATGTTAATACAGGGCTTTTGTGTTTAGTATGGTTCCTTTTGGATTGTATTGTTGGCAGACGACTCTAATCAAGTAACAATTCGACGTAACACCTCAAAATATTGTCGTGTAACATTGTAAGACAGTCTCCGCCGTTTAAGCTTGATCTTACCGAAAGGAATCACCAGTAAATAAATTAACGGTCAAGCCCTAGTTTCCCCAGCAAATAAATTGCCGAAATTTCAAAAAGTTCTCTGAAAATATAGGTTTAATATCGTTGAAACTTAAAAAATCTCCAGCTTTTAGCCGAGTTAACTCCAGTCCTTAGCTGGGGGTTGCCTTTGACATGTGTTACTGTATATGTGCAGTTATGGCATCTCTAAAATGGCCATTACCTCAAACTGCGACTGCTTACAAAAGATGAAGTTCATAAATAATATTGTGTTAATGCTGAAAATTTAAAGCCAAGGCTATTGTAATGTATATACTGCAAGTAGGATTGTATGGGATTGGAAAGGTCTGGTGGGAACAAGTGGGATTGAATTGGGCGTGATGAGACGGCAAAATGATAATCCGGTGAGATGGAATTGGATGAGATGATTTGTTCCATTTGCCAATTTTGCCAAATCACGTAGACGGCGGGCCGACCTTATGCTAGAGCGGCATTTTAAGCCGGTGGCAGACACTAAATTACTGTTCATCATTGTGATGATGTTCTTACAAGACAGTTATGTAGTTTATATATAGCAAAGTATAAGTTGAACATGTTGTGTATATAAGTTTGATTTATTTATGACATTGAGCGAGTCAAATTTGTTATTTAGAGCATGTCACTTTCCAGTTTGCATGCATCCAGTGACAACGGGGATTCATTGGATTTGGTTCGACGACTGAAACCGTTAAGCTTTCACAAATTTGATTATGGACGTGTTGGTGAAAAGCACTGCCCCCTGGCAGACATGTATCCGGGAATCTACATAAAGGAAGCCGCTGTATTGATCCTTCTGTTTGCCAAAGATAATCAAATTCGGGTTGTGCTGACCCTCCGTTCTGACAATGTCACCCACAATAAGGGAGAGGTAAATGTTACTATTAGTTTCGATAATATTTTTTTTAAATTTGTACAATTAAACCTGTTACACAAAGTTAAAGTAAGCCTGTATATACATTAGCTGAAAATTTGTTCGAATAAGTAACATTATTCCTTGGTAAAACTCAAGAATAATTAAATAAGAAAGATGAAGAAAGTCGTTTAAAAAATACGGACCTGCGGTGGGACTCGAACCCACGACATTTTGCGCACTAGGCAAATGTTCTGCCAACATCGCAACGGAGGCACAGCGCTGCAAGCTTGTCGGAATTCGTGTACCCGTGCACGTGACTTTCTCTACGTGAACTCACGATAGTAGAATAGAAACAAAGCTGAGGAAGAGCAAGCTCAAGATCCGTCACACTTGTTCTACAGATATAAGAAAATCATGTCGTTGAAGTTATTTCTGCCAAATATATACCTGCAAAAGGGTTAAATAAGATATATAAATTTACCATTGAAACTGGTGTCTTTCAAGAGCATTTTGGGACTATCCTGAATTTTAACATGAAGGCCTATTGGACTACCGCGTTCTCCTCTGGAGTCTGGAGTATCCACGCCTTTTGTCGAACTTTTTACAAAGATCTTCCAGTACCCTAAGTGTTCGTTAAGTCCAATCCGATTTGTTGTACTGTTTCAATTTTTGTCATTTGTTTTATGTATATTACATTAACCTTTTATGTTGTTTAAGGGTATGATAATGGTGTTGTATGGTTTCAGGTGAGCTTTGCCGGCGGTACCAGAGATGCCGTCGATAGAAGCCCTATCGATACGGCACTCCGAGAAGCTCACGAGGAGATCGGTGTTCCGGCTGAGAATTTGGAAATAGTCTGCCAGCTGGTCCCAGTCTACACCAGGCACCGATTCATTCTGTTCCCAGTTGTGGCACTCCTCCGTTCCGCCTTCCACTATGAGCCCAGCATCAATGAGGAAGTGTTGGCCTGTTTTGATCTGCCACTGGAACGGTTCCTTCAGCAGCGGGACTTTTCCAAGGTGGACTTTGAGCTGGCCAATGGGATCGTTTATCCGCTCATGTATTTTGAGGATAGCGTGGCCCCCGTACCCGACCGTCCCGTCATAACCTATGGACTGACTGCCTGGCTGTGTGTCTTGACCAGTATGATGGTTTTTGAGCGTCAGCCGGAATACTTGATTTCCACCTGGTTCACTGGCGATAATCTGTTGTCAAATTATGCCCAGCTGGCTGAAAAACAGCTGCTGTCTGAACTTGACTTTTTGTTGGAACGTAAGCGAAGGAAGGAAGCTAGGAAGAAGCAAAAGGGACAGTCAACTGTAGCAGAAAAGGAACTATGGACTGCAAAATTATAGCCGAGCATTGTTTTAAATATTTTGTATTATGTACCTGACTTGTATGTAGGTAAGTACAGTTTAAAGCTGTGTTACCATCGGCGTTCATAGCTGTTGTAATTATATATGATGTAGCTTAAGTTGATCGGGTTTTCTTGTTTTGTGTTATGTGATTATTATTAATAAAACGCAGAATTTGTACTTTAAGGTAATTATTTTATTTAGGAAATTTTAAAGAAATAATCGTTAGCCTCTTGGAAATATTAGACCACAGTGTTTTTGTCTTTGTAGTCGCATAATACTCAATTGAAAATTATTCCTGCAAACCCTACGTATAGTGCTAAGCTACTAGAATTGTCATAACTTTGATCAGTCTGCACGATTGTTAGTTGAAAGTGTTGGTTAGATTTCTATTTTTGGACTTTATAAGAAGTCAAAAAAGCGTTACCGGCCCGTGTTCAGCAACCCTAAAGATGCGTTCATCGTTCCAGACGCAAGCAGACGCGCTTAGGTAAGTGTCTGCATGTGTTCGGGAGCGAGAATATGCTAGAATTATTTTTAAATGGTTAAAACGGCATGTTACAATCTGAGGCGTCCACGCGCGTAACGAGCGTTGAATGTTTCGCGAAGGTCTGCGTCTTCCGCAGTCACAGCTTCTGTCGGTAAATGTAACAGTGAAAGGTGTTGTGCCTGACACATTACAATAATACTTAGCTTTTCACGAAGAATAAAACTTAGCGTAATATTCAATTACATATTATTTCAGTAGTTCGACTATAATCTAGTTGTCTTTAAAGGCATCCTTGTTATAGATGGTGATTCTGGTGAACTTGTGGATACATCCACTTCGGATATTGTTGGCACTGCGTTGACGCCAATGTTACTGTTGTGATCAATGCTGTCAATGTTGCCTGAAGTTGTGCACGGTGTTGGAAGCTCTGAAACAGCCACAATAATAATTACTCAGTAGTCTCTAGAAATTTTTTACACTCTTGCTATTTATATACTAAAATACGTTAAACTTTAAATACGTTATATACTAAACGTTAAAGTCAACGCTTAAATTTTGCCAAGTGTCTATAATAGGAAGAGGGAGACACTCAATCCTACTAATAGAATAAGCTTGCGAGATGCTCTGCACATTTAGGCCAATATCTCGGTACCGATTATAAGTCAAGCATGTAAGGTAAGCAGGGCCTAACAGATAAGGTAGCTGTAGTAACCTAGTAATCACTCAGATTAGATTAATTTTAGTTCATTCTCATATAAACACGCGGTTATCCACGCTATTCGTTACCCCTTCGGAGATCTCGGAGGGGGTACCCTACATGTTTAATGTAATATTTAAGGCCAAATCGATTTTTATTTTTTAACACCGAGAAGTGCGTAGCCCGTAGAGACAAATAGAAAGATATGTCTACATTACACTAGTCCGTGTTTCGGTTTGATTGATTCTATTATAAGTTGTTACACACCCAGTGATTTTAACCCTGTCGGAACAATGAGTGATCTGGATATTGGCGAATGTCCGGTTGTATAATTTGCAGCAACGGAAAAGGCATAGACGGCGTTCTCTTCCAATGACTGCAGCGTCACTGATCTCCGTTTTAGGTTAATCTGTCTCTTCATCCATTGTTCGTAGGGTTCAATAGGATTTTTGGTATAGTAGACCGTATATTCCTGTAATTGAAATCGAGACAAAAAGCATTGGGTGTCGTTTTGCCAAATTTAAAATGTCCTAGATTTTTATTACTTGTGATATCTATTGTTTCCAAAACTGATATTACAGTTTCTGTAACATTCTTCCATTATTATTGAATTATATAAATAGTATAAGGCCACCATTTCGACCAACCTCTCGGTGGGACTGACTTTTGACCCGTCCTACTGCCAATTGTATCGTGCCCTGCTCGCTCGCGATACATACCCCCAGTTCACCAGTAGTTACCCCCAGTACTTCCTGTTTGTTCCCCTAGTTGTTCCTGGCGAACGCCCTGTATTTAACCTAGTTCTGACATCCAGTCTCTACCACTGCCAAACAAATACCGTCACAACGCCCAGTATAGACACCTAGTTCTCCTTGCTTGACTGACACACAGCTCTACATTCAGTCATTACCCTTACCAACCACCCATCTTCACAACACCTTGTTTGTACCTCTAGCATATACGCCCAGGACTTTTACGTCCGTTACAACCTGCACCCTTCGTTACACGCCGTTCCTCTGCGTTCTTCCCCCGGGCTTGGGACCGGCGTACGCCCATTACCGGACATCTACCTACCTAATCTGACTACCAACGTTCCTACCTTACCTGCAGATCTACACTGCTAGTCCGGTCACAATCTAATGTTTTTGGTATTTTCATCATTTTTACTTTTTTATTTTTACTATATACTACTTACTAGTGTTTGAGGCCGGCCGGGGTTTCACCGGCCGGCCGATCGCCGGCCGGCCCGGCCGAGCCCATCGGCCGGCCGGCCGGCGGCCGGTGAGCCCGTAGGCCGGCCGGTAGCCGGCCTAAAGCAATTTGCAGTGCAGTAGTATAACTTGTAAGATATTTATTTTCGAATGTTATCTTAGAAAAATAGCACAGCATAGCATAGAAAATTAGCTAGATAACTAGATAACTAGATTTGGAGTTCATTTTACGGTTAGTTTCTCTATTTTGTAAATTTCTGATTGGAGATTTGTATCCCAGCCGGCGGCCGGCGGCCGGCCGGTCGGCCGTTAGCCGGCCGGCCTCACCGGCCGCCGGCCGGCCTCAAACACTACTACTTACACGCAAACTAGTCTATAACCACCAAGTCTATAAAGCTTACATTGAAACTGAATCAGAGCAAAGATGTCTAGTATCAAGAGTGCATAATTGCACTATATATAAGAAGAAGAGTAAGCCACTAGAGGGCTCCTCTTCTTGGCATTGCGTAACGGTGCTCCGAGTCCGACCACAATACGCGAATGTTCCCCCGTTTGGTAGGGGGGTAGCTCTCTTCGACAAAGCATACCCCCCTCCGTTTGGTGGGGGGGGTAGCAGAAAAGAGGTCCCCGTTTGGTGGGGGGGGGGGGTAGCCAGCAGCCAATCAGATTGCAGAGACCCTGTAAAGTTGGAAGTGTACCGACCAAACTTTACGAGTGGGAAACTGTGCACAAGGAGAACGTCGAACCTGGAGGAGATGTAGTTCCAGTCGACCTAACTAACCTCGCCAACAAACCTAAGTGAATCCTACCGAATGGAGTTTAACCACCGATGCAGAGCAAGGACTCAGATAAGAAACTACCCCAAATTTGCTGAAACGTACATACTTAAAAGGTTCTATCTACCTACCCAAATATTCTCAGAAAAACCCTACTTACCGATTATACAATTCTAATACAAAAACCTAAACTAAATAAGACACCCTAAGATGGTCCAAAAAGAGACCACATTTACTTGAAAACAATTATGCTTGATAATGGGGCGAACCCCGAAAATGCGTACAATAAATTTTGAAAACAAATTACAGTGTAGGAAATAGCCTAACTAAACAATGAAACCAC
This sequence comes from Trissonchulus latispiculum, assembly GCA_030248195.1. Lineage (NCBI taxonomy): Eukaryota > Metazoa > Nematoda > Enoplea > Enoplida > Ironidae > Trissonchulus > Trissonchulus latispiculum. The sequence continues at coordinate 27,443 of JASAND010014384.1, forward strand.
AATAGAGAGTAAAATACAGAGTACAAAATAATTTCTATCTACCAAAGATACTACAGCCAATAAACTAGAGAAAAACTACCCAAGAAAAGGAAACCTAAGTTTATAAAGGAGTTTCAGAAGATTTAAGAATAATAGGTTTAAAGACAAATAAAAACAAGATAAATATGGAAAGTCTAGCTCAACAGGGTTAACCTGGAGCGACTAGAAGCCTAGAGGGGTAAACCCTTTAGACATATGAAGCACCCAGTAAATAAGCACAGCTAATATAGGCAGGGTAAGGCACAATAGATATAAAGGAAATAATGGGACCGCAGATATAAAAACACGACCGCACACGTTAAAGTCAGGACACTAGACTGATGAAATTTTAGAAATCTAGACAAGACTGGTTTTTGAGACTGCGTGGATGAATTTGATTGGATAAAATTAGGACCAACTTTTAGAGAGAGAGAAGGACGGAAATTTCCAACGCAAACAGGCATACACACAGCGCCAGCTAGTAGCTAGGCTGACTGACACATATATGCATAATTTACACATGGACGCAATTTTCAATACATATGAATACAATTTTCACACATTATAAATTACTTTCAGAATAACATTCTTAACACAATTTCAATCCAAAATACTTTCAAACACACATACATACTATTTCTAGAGGACCGACGTCACGCCGCCTCATTACAACTCCCCAGGGCTTACCGCCCGAGCTCCTGCGAGGGACAACATAACCAAAAAGTAGTTGAAAATTTAAGCTCCGAAAATTTTTGACGAATTTTTGGTAAATGGGTCTCACAACGTACGTACACAAAAAACAATTATGTTACATGACGAGTCAGAAAAGCAAAGAAACTAGCTAAACATGACTAAATATTGGAACAAGGTTAGGGCTGACTTGGCGTCAGCGGACTAGTGACGACCGGCTAGAAAAATGCGCTTGGAAACTGCCATGATATTGCCACTGGGCGCAATTGGGAAAAAGACCAGGTCCTCCAGCCGTCACGGCGAGGACAAGTACCCACAAAAAGAAAACATATTATGAAAACAAGAAAAGAACCGGAATGTCAGCTTCATGAGAGCATCTTCAGGCTAAGGTACGGAGGTAACCTCTCGCACAGCTCACAGAGCGCAAATTTCGGCTGGGTGGGAGGGTGGGCCTAAGCTCGCCTCGACTACCTCACTTCCCTTCGGATCTTCCACAAAATTTAAGAACCCAAAGGGTTATTAAGATAGGTTAATTTAGTAGAATTTAGAATTAAGTAAGTAAATCCCAGTGTTTCGCGCAAGGTTAGGAGTAAGTTTGTGGAGTCTTTAAGTAAAATATAAGTAATTAAAATTAAAGGTAGGACTACAAAGTAGTCCAAAACATGCTTAAGCATGTATAAAAAGAACCAAAAGGGTACAAAGATGTCCCCAAGTACCCTCGTGGCACTTATAATATTAAATAAAATTAAAGTAGAGGGGGGTTAAATGGAGTCTTGAAGTTAACTAGAACGCGAAACACCGGTTAAAATGTAAGTAAAAGTCCTGTAAAATAAGGAAATTTTGTAGAAGATCCTCCCAACCGCGCTGCAGGCCCTAGAATGGCAGGGGCATATAAGTCGGGAGCTACTTTGGCGCACTGGAGAGGGACACAAAACTGACATTTAAGTAAAATTTTAACCGTAAAAACCAGAGATTGGGTACGTTAGGACAGGAACAGTTGGGACTACTAAATAAAAGAAA
>JASAND010014386.1:0-25786 GCA_030248195.1 Trissonchulus latispiculum
TTTGAGGCACGCAATAAGAACCCTTGCTTCAGCCGATATTAGAAACTTTAAAGGGAATTCCTATTCGCATACCTCCCACTCCAAAGGTGTATTATTAGCGACGTGAGGTTATTGCCCGCTCCATGGCAGATTGGGGCAAAATCATCACCCCAGGGGCACAATCATAGGCAACTGTCAATGCATATCAATACTGACTAAAACCCAGAGCTTACAATAGGAAAAGGGGACACTCAACCCTTCCTACTGTTTTAAGCTTGCAAGATGCTCGGCACATTAAGGCCAAAATCACGGGGAGAAGTTACCACTTTAACCATGTGTTTATATGCTTTTCAACTAAAACGAAACGCCTGTTAAATTAGCAAAATGGTTCTAAAGAATGGCTGGAAAATGTTGAATTAAAAAATCCAAATATTGGTCACTTTTCATGAAAAATTAGAGCTTAAACATTTGGGCGAATCCGAAAATTTCTACGAATTTAGTGTGAAAACCATTTTCCGGCTTTTATGGCATTTCTTTATTACCCCTGTCCCTGACGGCGGTAAGGTCGGTTCCTGTTCCTGTACTCCAGGCGAATAGGAGTACATCTTAAGGATTTCTAAAATATTCTACGGCAAGAATTTGCAACCGATCTGAGTGTCCCATTCTTCCTATTATGAACTCTTGGTAAGACAGAGGAAAGCTAGAATCCCCGCTCAAACTGTAGCTAAGACAGTTAGCTCGTGTGGTGGGAAGGGCCGACAATAAAGACTGCGGGAAAGACTTCGAAGGGGAGAGTCGGGAGGTAAAGTTGCGTTAGGGCGCCCGTGAACTTGGGTCAATTTAATTTTGGTGCGTTAGGGCGCTCAAATGGTGCGTTAGGGCGCCTGTTGCGTTAGGGCGCCCAGTATGTGCGTTAGGGCGCCTGTAGAGTGCGTTAGGGCGCCTGATTGTTTTCACGATAATAAAGTATTATTGTGAATAAGGATCTATTATGAAAGTGTTAACGTAATGCACAGTTTAAAGGTATATAGAGGGGGTCCGCATTGATGAATATATGTATTGTATAGTCTGTTCCCCTAAAACGAAAATTTTACTGCTGAAATTTGAAAGCACAAATTAGTTTTAATTAATTAAAATATATCTGTTCAGTGGCGTGTCAAAACAAAATCTTTGTTTACGTGCAAAAAATATGATACGTTTATGGAAACGAAAATTCATGACATCTTAAATTTTGAATTTGACTTGATTCTTTGGATATAACTTGGCACAGGATAATTGTGATTGTTTTACAAAAATTCAGAAATAAAAATAATTTTCAATTCATTTACATTGATTACTGATTTAAAGTTAGTTTAGTTATTTAAAGATTTCACTAGTTGTTCCCATCTATTTGTACTTTAAACTGTATATTAAGTACTCTGAAAGAAACAGACTCGGTTGTTTCCTATTGGAATAGTCGCCTCATAACGCATAGACTGGGCGCCCTAACGCACACAATGGGCGCCCTAACGCACACATTGGGCGCCCTAACGCACACATTGGGCGCCCTAACGCACACATTGGGCGCCCTAACGCACACATTGGGCGCCCTAACGCACACATTGGGCGCCCTAACGCACACATTGGGCGCCCTAACGCACACATTGGGCGCCCTAACGCAACAGGCGCCCTAACGCAATACAATCGAGTCGGGAGACAGGAACGCAGAAAAATCCACCAATTCCAAAATGAAGATTCTGTGAACCTACTGAGTTAAACGCAACCGAAATTTTGTAGAAACATAATCTGAAGCTCAGTCTGCAGTCTATACAAAATAACATATCAGGTACATAAATCCTGCTTTTTGTGGTACAGAAGCTGTGTTGTTCTCACTGGACGTGCCTGTCGTTTTTCTTGCTATAAACAAAATGACCATGGTTGCATTTGTCACTCGCAGCCTGCAGACAATGATTACAACTTAAAGATGAAAACAGCAAAAATGACGAATACCAAAACTACATTTAGTGCTAACTATGTCAAACTAGACATTGCATGCACTGTACATTAACATAATGTCGGATTCTGAGGGGGGGATGTCCAGATAATATTATGAGAGGTCTTACAATATCGGCGGAAAATTTTTGATAGCAAAATATTGTTTTGGGCAGAGTACCAAAGGCATAAATTAACAAGGGTTTTCGCAAGCATTTTAGTCCTACCCAGACCTATTTCAAGAATGTTGATTTTGGTCGTTGCATTGAATTTTTGAGATTTTGTAAATCCATTCTTCCTATTTTGTTATTTTTGGTCTTGTTATGTAGCGTCGAAGGCAACACTCATTTTAAAAATTAAACCTCACACATATTATCATTATCCACAGTTTTGAATAAGAAGGTTTCTGCCAAGTCTTTCTGCCAAGGAGAATCTATCAAGTAGCCTTCGATGCCCGCTCTTCAAAATTATCCTTTTGCTTGCCAATTGCGATCTTGCACAGCAGGCTGTTCTAGCCAATAGTGATCGAGGTATGATACATTTACATGCAATCAAAAACAGTTTCTGTTTTAGCTGGACGGCCCTGAAAGTCTGGATTACAATTCTTGTCTATTTCATTAATGCCAGCACGCGAAAGAAACATAGTTAGAGATTCTTCCGACATGGGCTGCGCTTTTTAGCCTATATTAACCTAATATTCAAATATCTCGGTTTCAACAGCCACTCTATCTCTAACCTTCATAAATGGCCTCTGCATGTAGCACCGGAAATGGATCTCGAAAACCTAAAGGTAAACACTGCACTATCATTTACTACTAGAAAATTGACTACTAGAATTTACTTAAATTTTAATAGCTGACTGTGGTAGCTGGTACCAGCTTTTAGTGACAATAAATTTCACATGTGTTCCTCATCTTGTGGCAAAGAAACCCTTACAAGACAACTGTAAGTAACTGTTTGTTGAATAATTTTCTTGTTAATTTTTGCATGTTCAGTTCTTTGTATCATGTCGTTATTTATTTAGAGAAAGCAATCAAACCTAAGGCGAAGAGCAGACCTAAGAAAAGTAAGAATTGTGTTTTGCTGACCAGACTATTAATACTTTACGGGGTTTGTATCAGCAAAGGACAGATGTTAGGTATGGTGTAAGGTGGTCTCTTCAACAGGATAGCTACAATTGACTGAGCCCATTCAAAAACAAAAATGTATTACCAACAAACTCCGCACAAATTTGTAACCTCCAGGAGATTAGATTATTTCCTTCGGCAAGTGTCATAAACTTATCCGTCTGAAGCACAAAAGCAAACTAATGTGAGGTGTACTGTGCGTATTTCTGTTACAATCTATTATATCGGACTTCAGTAAACGATTGCAGATGCGTATTCAGTGTGTGGTGTTTAGGACCTAGCCAAATATGAGAGAAGGAGAGAAAGTCAGTGAGAGAGTGAAATAGTGCTAAGCTCTAAGCTCACCCTAAGCGACCGTTTCCTATAACGGATAATAAAAACAATCGATGGACTAATTTACTATAGTAAACACAATTATTTAGACAACTCGAAATTAAACACTGCAAAGAATAGGAAACCCGAGAGACAAGGGCAAATACGTCCAAAGATACTCAAAATGGAGGGCGTCACCCTGCTCCCAACTTACACACAAAGTAGATCCCCAAACCGACTGCAGCCGTACTGCAACCCCGCAACCTACCCAACTGCCTTCAAACTACGTTTTCGGTTACTTTTATAGTCTGTTAGCCACAGTCATAGCTACTTCCAAAAAGAAATCACATTTTTTTCTCTAAATAAAACAATGTCGAAATAATTCCAGGTTGGCTTGGCTGTTTTTATCAAATAGAATACATTCTGCAGAACAAACATGAAGATAGCGCCAACTATGTAGTCCCTGCTGCGCTGTTGCGCAGCTAATCCAGAGTCCCCAAATGAATAATATCACACACTACGTAAACATTGAGCCATTAATTGCGCAAGTGTACGTAACTAAATTAGAATTACAGATAGCTTTCTATTCCTACTAATAAAGTAAACCTACACCAGGCTGTTCTTTCTTACGTCTTATCATTTTTTTCAGATTATGTCATCAAATCTGGTGAGATGGAAATAAATGTTGATGGCAATTGGACACTGGCAAGTACAGTGGCATGGATGGATAAATACATAACCATTCAAAATATATGCTCTGGAACGAACAGTATTGTCTGTTGTCCACCTTGTCTAGATGTTCTGCCTTCTCGCAGTCAAGCTTACGGGGTGACTGAAGATGTAAGAGTGGTAAAAAAGCGTAACAAAAAACAAGAAGATATGACCTTTGAAGAATACCTGAACAGTCGAAGCAGCGGCGACGTTGGTCCAGTTTGGGAAGCACGGATGTTTTCTTTTTTTCAGACACTTTTCAGAGAACAGGGACTGTGTGGAACGTAAAATTTTACGATCTTAACCTTTATAAAGAGCATGCGGAAGCGTACAGAAGTATCATTTCTGAAGAATTTGCCGACGACTTTGGTGCAGAACATAAGGATCTGCAGTGCGACTTTATATTTCTGACAAAAACAGCTATATACATTGTGGAATGCAAGTCCATATTCAGTGGAACAGAGGGGACGCCTGGGGAACCATCTGAAGCAAAAGTTGCAACCACCAGTAAAACCGGCCTACGCAATCTGGACGCTGTGTCTACGACGGATAAAAACTTCGAGCACTCACTTGAATGGGCCATTAATCAATGCGAGCGGGATAGTCGGTACATGAAACTGCTCATAGAATCTGCATGTACGACGAATTCTTCCGCCAACACAGATTCAAGCAGTAAATTTCCCAAACTTCCAATAATACGGATCGCTTTGATAGCTAACTATAAAATTTCTGAGACGGAAGATTATGAGATTTGCCCAATTGACTGTAAGAATCAGTTGTTCGAGAATGCGAAACAGAAAACAGAAGAAAAGGAAATCGTCTTTGCTCACTTGAATTCGATGCAGACAAAAGAAAGCAGAAAGACTTGGTGGGAATACATGCAGTCGGAAGTAATGAATGGGCGGATCGAAGCTCTTGAAAACGATTTTCCACAATATGATGACTTAATAAAGCTGATGAAATTTCTCTTAGCTGCCAATTTTGAGGGAGAAGCTGGCAACACTGTTAACATTAGGATGGACAAAGCTAAACTTGATGAAAACTCGGCATTTACAAAAGCGACAGAAGACAGGACACAACAAACGTTTTTAAAGCATTTATGCGAAATAATGAAGCAGGATCCAAGCAATGCATCAACCTACTATAAGTACGACAATGGTGTGCGCCTGAAAATGAAAGATGGTATATGTCCCATTCAGTATCTTCATCCTGATCAAGTAAAAGTGCTGATGGGACCCAAAAGACAATTCATTGTAGGCGGTCCTGGTACCGGGAAAACTGTTCTGATTGTGTACAAGATTTGTGAGTTGCTTTTGACAGATCCTGATTGCAAAGTTGTCGTGTTTGGAGTGGCTGGCGGGCACGGTAACTTCTGGTCCCTGCCGAACGCGTACATGAACTGGATACGAGAAATCTTGCCGCAAGAAAATAAAACTGAGTGCTTTCACAGAATCATCCAAACGGATGATCTTGCAAAACTGTGTCAAGTTTTTGAAACGGCGCAAGGAAAAGAGACGGTGCATTTGTTCATAGATGAAGTTGCAGAAAGTATGCTACGGGTTGACAGCTACAAAACGGAGGAAATGAATGCTAAACTGGCAGGTGGGTCTGCACCAATCTAAATTTACCAGGATTGTAGCTTAATGTGGACTAGTCGAAGAATGATGATCAAATGTCTTATTATCTACTATTTCAAACATTAGTTTGAGGTTTAATGATGATCGGTCAGTGATGAAATGGACTGTAATTTTTATTGAAAGTTGAGAGTACGTTTATTCCGAAAGCAATTAATTTAATTTAAAATTTTCAATTTACAATGTCTATAAACCAGACACTTGATATCCTGCATTTGCTAGCATTTCTTTTTGTGGACTACCACAATGTTTGAATCTTCGGTAACGCATTGAGTTTGAGTTAGTGTAATTGTAGCTGCATGTAGCTGGATTGCTTGCGAACGTGAATTCATGGCTTATTTTGGACTGTGGGAGTGCTCAGTTATTGCTTGTTCAGGTGAACTAGACTGATCGGCTTGACTGGTTGATAATTAAGCTTGTATCAAAACTTTGACTCTGGTTTACTATTAATCTTCCGCTTTTTATGTTATTGCCTTATCCCATAATTGTGTAGCTATCATCATTGTGACATTACATCTGTCCGTTTATTGGCTAATATTTATTTTATTATATAATTCTATTTTATAATGCTTTTGATCATATTAAATTTTGCCACGGATTACTCCGATAGAAAGAGTTGCTTCTCTTATGTTTCATAAAATTAGAACTCCCAAAATAATCAAAGCTTTAATCAAATGAACGGTCAAATAAAGTCTGGAGGAAACTATCCACCTTAGAAATTTTGTCAGAATTCAGAATTCAGTTAAAATATTTCTCGCACCTGTTTTGTTCAATTTGCACATCAAATCTGGCTACAATATGAGCCAAATCTGTGAGCGTTGTCATGATAGAACGACTTGAGATACGTTTTGTGCCAGATCAAAATTGTAGTGTTTCCATGTTGCAAGTGGCATAAAACTACATAAAACTACAACGTGCAGAGAGTACTCCTTCATATTTGGCACGATTTTACAAACCTATGGGATGAATGTTCCCACCAAATTTAGCTTTATTTTGTACGCTTTTTCAAGTTTAACCGTCATTGCTCTCCAGCCGTTAGGACTGCACCAAAACTAATGCCATGTGTATGCTGCCCAGTATATTGTCTCTTGCTATGCCAAAGCGTAGATGTGTTCATCAAATCCAGCACGTAGTATTGGCAGTAGCGGAAGACGCAACTCTCTCTCTCTCTCTCCTCCAAATTCCTTTTTATGAAGCCTATCCTTATTTTTCCTTAAAGTTCCAGAAATTTCTTTTAAAACTTCCCAAAACCCTTTTAATATAATAATAAAATATATAAAATATCATGAAAATTTCTAAGTTATTTATTTTTGTAATAACCGTAAAGATAATACTGCATGGAAATCATTTTATTGTTGGCTTGCCGGAAATCGAACATAGAAATTAACTTATATCAGTCCTTATTTCGCAATCTCGTCTCCCACTCGTAATCATGGGTCAAATCACCTTCAGTTGGAAAGTTTTGTTCTAAAAGCTTGCGGTTATCCGCAAAAAATTGGGGACCGGCTTTCTACGTTTTCGTTGGGTTTATCGAGTTTCACCCGTACTTCTTGGGAGTCCTTTTCTACTGTTAAAAACCTACGTTACTAACTGTAATCCGCCCTAAATTACTTTACTTGTGTTTCGTGAATGATCAATGTAACAGTCTTAAACAGCAACCATCCGATAATATATAAGTTAGCTTACATGCATATTTGATCAGTTTTGTTTATTCTTCTGTATGTGTGCGGCCGGTAGTCCAATTTATGGTTATTTATTGCCCTACATATATTTGCCTATATTAAATCCAACGTAAGTTCTAGTAAACGCCATGACTTATTTCTTCTTTTATTAGGGAAGGTTTAGAAAGGGATTCTCTTTCTTTCTTTGTGAGTTGCGCCCTAGGTTAGGCTAGAGAAGAACCTGCATCGTTTCGCCATCTAAGTACCGGTTTGGTACCGGACAGTAAACCGGTAGTTAACATTTGGCGACCGTGACAGGACCACTGTCCGGCTTGCTAAATTGAAAGAGTTTCAAATTTCGTGAATTTTCAAAAACAATTTTTGAACTTAATTTTGCGAGTTATTGAAAAAGGTGTGTATTTTTAGAATCGCAAAAATTAGGAGAATCTTTTAAAACCCTTTTTGTTTAAGTTTGAAGACTTTTAAATTCTACTGTTGTGTAGGGTGCAACTCTGAAAAATGGCAAATTTGGAAAGTTGGGAAAGTCCGTTGGGGGACTTGTCTTACCCCCACCCCCACCCCCCCCCCCCAGAAGTTCTGAGTTGGGGGACGGCTTGGAAACTGATACTGCGTTATTGGGGCAGCCCAATAACCTATTTTGCAGTAAAGTTTAGGTAGGTTTAAGGTAGGATCCCAACCTTCCACCCCCCCCGCCCCCAAGACGGGAGAAAATTTTTAAATTTTTGTTGTTAGGAAAATGTTTCGTGGGTTTTTCCACAACCTTTGTGCCGAACTTTCTCGATACTGAGAAACATTGACACAGAGGAAAGCAACAGAAGCTGACCTTGGAGCATTATTTGCAAAATTTTGCAAAAACCTGCCAAATTTTGGTACCCCCCAAGGGCTAATTTTGTCAAATGTTTGCAAATTCTTGCCTAAATAAAAATTGTGGATACTCCCCAAGCGTTGTATGATTTTTGGGGACCCATTAATTGCTAGAATTTTGCAATTTAAGTACTTTTTTGGCAAAATTTTGACCCCCCCATAACCCACCCAAGGTAAAATTGTGTCAAATTTTGACAAATTTTTGGCTGAATAATTTTTCTGGGAAAACCCCCAAGTGTTGTATAATTTTTTGGGAACCCATAATCGCTAAAATTTTCAAGTTTCCTAAATTTTAAGATAAAATTTCGAAACTCCCCAATCGACCCAAAAATCGATTTTTGAACAATTTTTAGACCGAATTGCTTCAAATAACGACCATCCGAGGCGCAAAACGTCGTTCTAGGAGGATTTTCGACTGATATCCGCGTCAAAAGCGTGATTTTGACTTAATTTTGTACCCCCCCACCATACATTAACATAGGGTCGGGTCCTGGGGGGGCTTGTCCCCGAAAAACTTCGGGCTTGTACCTTGGACAAACATTTTCAGGGGGCATGTACCTCAAGACAAAATTTTTAAAATTTTTCTAAAACTTATCGCTAATTGTATTAAAATTACCAATGTTTTGTCAAACTTTGCAAAGAAACTTCAATTTTCGTAAAAAATTTCAAAATTTTGCGCGATTTTCCCGAAAAGTTAAACATTTTAGCTAAAAAATTCCGGCGAAGCCGGAAACTTTTTGAAATTTTACTGTAAAAGCTAAAGCCGTGGTTACACTTGACAATCTTGTGACAACGCGTTGTCACTACTGTCGTTGTCACGCACAGTTGTCAGTGGTGACAACTGTGGTTACACATGACAACTATTGCCAGCAACCTGTCCGTTGAGTTTTGACAACGTTGTGCCAATTTTTGGCGGTTTCTTGCTTATTTTCTTTAAATTTTAGATCTAGTAAATAAAATAGTTTATCGCCCTACTAGTTTATAGTTTACATATTTTATAGTTTATTCAGTTTTGTTTATAGCATTTTAATCCTTTTGAAGCAAAACTTTATTCGAAAATTATATAATTAGTTATTTCCACGTTTCTACGCTTCTTATTAAACCAGTTTTAAAGTTGCGCAATTTTTGTTTTTAGGTGAACTTCATATTAATTTTTATTATTCTCGTTTCGTTGTCTACAGTTATGGTAAGCAGCAAAAAACGAAAAGTCGCCGCGTGCCTTCTTATTGTTTACCTAACCGCGCCAAAAAAGAGCAAGCGCGATGTTTGGGTTCTAAATTGGAAGTCTGAAGAAAAAAGAACTGATCAAGGATGTGGCGAAAACTTGCTGAGAGAACTCGCCTTGGAGGATCCATCCTCCTATGGAAGATGGATGCGGATGGATGTTGCGATGTTAATGTTGTTTACTGCATTGGTTGATATGATACGCCCATTTGTTGAACGCCAAGATACGTTCATGAGGAGTGCTATTTCTGTGGACATCAGATTAGCCGTCACTCTACGATACTTAGCTACAGGTAAATACAGTAGTTTCAAACCTCATTTTAATAAATGCAAACCATAAACAGACAACAAGGTAAGCATTGTATCAATTTCTAACCGAATGAACTGAGTTACAGTGGGCTTGGCAACATGGTAGAATAGACTTACCCTGTAGATAAATCAGTCGCTGTCTGTTGAGACGGTTCAGATGCAGGGCGTGTGGGCATGAACGCCGAAAGCTAGGTAGCTGAGATGGTCCTGGTTGCATCCAAATATCAGGAGTATAGGAATATGGTTGAGCCAGGATCCCCCCAGCCTGAGCTTTCATAACCAATCGATGAAATTCAGCTTTGACGAAGTTTTTAGCTGAAGGAGCCAGTTGGCGGAGTTCCGACGCAGCCGTTTTGCCCCACAAATCATCGGCGTCCTCTTTTTCTTCCAGTTCTGACATAAGTTTCGAAAGGATATCATCGAAAGCAGGGGCTTTCCCCATTTTACGTCGCTTTGCTTGAGTACGCGAAACAGTGGTTACAGGTGTCTGATTCGACCTCGCGCTGACTGGGGTGGAACGATAACTATGTTGTTCCAATTTTTCGCTGTCGCCGTCGTCACTTTCCTCATTTTCCTCTTCCAAAAATGGGGTAGCTCCTCCAGTCTGTTCACAGTGCTCTTATCCTCTTGCGTTAAGTCCATAGTAGAAACACTTTCTTCAGGAGTTAACGATGCTGCCAAAAACATCATTTTGTCAAAGTGCCGCCACTGAGGTTTCGTCACATCATCCGTTCCAGTTCCAGACTTTTTCGAAGTTTTGTAGGATTTGAGATGGCGATTGAATACATTCCAATGATTGGAGAACTTCCTCTTCAGAGCATCAACTAAAACATTAAAACATATATATAATTTTGGTATTAATTTGTTTCATTTGAAGCCTTCCGATCCTTGGCCTACAACTTCAGGATTTCTCATTCCACGATTTCCCTATTCATTCCCGAAGTCTGCTCCATACTCTACCAGGAACTCAAGAAACAGCATTTGACACCACCTAGTTGTCCTTCCGATTGGCTCGAAATTAGTTCGCGATTCGAGTACACTTGGAATTTTCCAAATTGTATCGGTGCACTCGATGGAAAGCACATCCGTACAGAGCCTCCACCGAACTCGGGGTCCTATTACTATAACTACAAAGGATTTCACAGTGTAGTTTCGATGGCGTTGGTCGATGGAGACGACAAATTCGTTTACGTTGATGTGGGAACTAATGGCAGAATAAGTGATGGGGGCGTGTGTCACAAGTGCAGCTTACGGAATGCGTTAGAAGAGGGAAAAGCGAAGGTTCCTAATCATCGATCATTACCAGGCACCACCTCTACCTTTGATGCCTTACGTCATCGTTGCCGATGACGCTTTCGGGCTTAAGGACTAGCTTATGCGACCCTATGCTGCCAAATCCCTAAACGAGGAACGCCGAATTTTTAATTACAGACTATCTCGAGCCAGAAGATGCTCTGAAAACGGATTTGGCATTCTGGCCAATGTTTTCAGAGTATTTCTTTCCACCATTCCTTTAGCTCCCAAGAAAGTGGTAAAACTCGTACTTTGCGCGTGTGCTTTGCACAACATGCTGCGATCCCAGCGCCATATTGATATCACTGATCGACCAAACGTCGGCTTTCAAGATTCGGGCAGCGGTGGGTCAGGCTTGCTCAATTTGCAGCCAATCAGCCGAAATAATTGTTCGAGTAGCAGTGTCATACGAGATCAGTTCTTGTCATTACTTCAATACTGTCGGATCAGTTTCATGGCAGGCTGGTCGAATTCATTAAACACTGAACTAGTTTAGCTTAAAATTTAATGAATCTTACCTGTATAAACTGAAGGATCTCCAATTTGTTCGCAGATCTCACTGATTTTGTCATTGTTGCTTTTCTTTTTCATAAAATCGCTGTGCTTATTATTCCATAACTCAGGATGTTCAGCATAAAACTCAATTAACACAACTTCCTGCTCAAAGGACCAACTGATTTCTTCCTTTTTAATTTTCGGCATAGTAATAAAAATTAAGAGGTAGCAGAAATAAAATATGAAGGTCTAAAAACCAAAATATAATTAAAATCAATTGATAAAATTACGTCACGAATTGAAAAAGTGCTAATTTTCATGAAATAACTGAAAGCAATTTGCCAAAATCTTCTATGATAACTCAAAAACTATTTATAAATACAAGGAGAACTTAGAAAACAACAAATCACTTCATAATATATTAAAAAAACTCAGAAAATTGTTGTATACGAAACTACATTTCAATGCTATGTTTGAAGACGTTGTGACAACGAAATCGGTCGCCGTCCCAACGCGTTGTCACGAGTTGTGACAACCTATTTTGACTGGTTACAAAGTTTCACTTCAGTTGTGACAAGTTTGTCAAGTGTAACCACGGCTTAAATTTTTCCTACTGTTTTTCGTTACCCCCTGGCCATTTTTTCGTTACCCCTTGTCCCCGACGGCGATAGGGCTTGTACCTTGTCCGGGTTGGGGGGGCGGCTTGGACCCCCCCAGACCTCCCACCGCGTTAACCTATGCCCCCACCCTCCCTAATTACCAATTTCAGGACATATTTTGTTGAAAATTTTTCAATTATCAACGAAAATGTCCTTCATAACAATATTCCCAACCCCCCCCCCTTACTTATGATTTAATCAGAAACGATTCTTTTGTCTTTTGAAGCACTTTTGAAGACGATTTTGCAATTTTTTTGTATACGTATATAAGGCCGATTGAGGTCAAATTGGCGTTATTTTCGACGAATGTTTGATATTGTTGTGAAACTTTCTCGCCATTGAAGTAATTCCAGAGGAAGATATTTTTGATATACGAGTTTTGGCAGAATTTGGGAGATTTTTGACCAAGTTTCTGATACAGTCGAGCAAATTTACGTGGTAAATAGAAATCTGGAAACACTATTACAAGCTCGTTTACGTGAAGAAAGAGAACAAAAAATGGCCGAATTGAAAAACTTAATAACTTTTTTAAGGGTTTGAGTAATTATAACGGGAGGGAAGCCTCTCTAACTCCCGACGAATGGATAATCAGTTTTGAGGCCATTGCAAGGCAGGCAAATGATATCGGCGAGGACAAACTTTACTCAATTTCATTGGCCAAATTGGGTGAAAAAGTTATTCATAGACTTTCTTCCCTGGGAATGCCCGGCACGTACAAGGAGATGGTTGAACTCCTAAAAACGCGTTTTGAGCCAGTTCAGAAAACTGCCGTGGAACATTCTAGGCAATTTTATGTACGTACTCAAAAATCCAACGAAAATATTCAGGATTTTGTGTCAGATTTGGAAATTTTGGCTAGAAAGGCATTTCCCAAGGCCACTGATGATGAAAGAGCTGTGTATATTTTCCAGCAGCTCTGAAAAGGTCTCAAAACCAGTTTAAAAAATGTTGGAGTTTCTGTACTTTCTGACCTGGAAAGTTGGGGACATACGATGGTAAAACTGCGAAAAATCGTGGTCCAACTTTCGCGTGTCGAAGAGGAATGTGACTCTGACTCAGCCGAGTCGGATAAATCGGAAAAGTCCGAAAAATCTGAAAAGGCAGAAAAAACCCGGAAAAGATCAAAACGGGGAAATCTAAGGCGAAAGTGTGTACGGTTTCTTCAGACAAAACGGAAAAATTAGATCCTATGGACCTGAAAATTAAGGAATTGGAAGAGGAATTGAGAAAGGTCAAAATTCGAAATGCTCAGAGGGATTTGGTTCTCGAAGCTACAAAAGGTGAGCCAGCGGGCTCAGAAAAACCCTCTACGAGCTCAGCTTCTGGTGGGGTAAATGCCGTACAGGCATCCACAGAATCGAAGGAAAAACCTACGGACGAAAAGGCTTTGCTACAAAGGATTTGCTTTGCTACAGAGGATTTGCTACAAATGTGGAAATCCTGGCCATATATCGCCACAATGAGCTCTAAGTGGCCAACAAAATTCGGAATTTAGAGGCAGAGGTAATCCGAATCGGCGTGGATTTGGAAATCGTGGTCATTCCAGAGGGAGTTACAATAACAACCGGAATTATGATAATTCAGACAATTCCAATCAAAATTCTGGCCGAAATTGGAATAGAGGAAACCGAGGAAGCTATAACGGCCGAGGAGGCCGTCGGGGAGGAAATTCCAACAACCGGAATCAAAATGCGAATGTTTTTGTGGACCCTAGTGGTCGGGTTTTTCGCACAAATTGCCAAAATGGCGTAAATTTCCTTACTGCAGTCAAACAGGAGATGGACCCTACTAGTCAGTTGATGAATTTTCTGCAGAATTTTCAGCAAGCGGGGTAGCACAGTAAATTGCGGGGGTGCCCCTCCGCAGTAGAATCCCCACCTGGAAAGCCTTGTAAGTATATAACGCAGAAAAATCCGCAAGTCAATCTAATGTCGGAAAAAACCCCAAATTTTTTGGAGGGTCTTTCGAAACTTTTTCCGGATGAAAAGGTTTTAAGTGCTAATCAGATTTGTACAGTTTTTACACCTACGTATGCGGATGTTACTCGGGGTTCTAGATCTCAAAATTCCCCAGAAAACCCCAGAAATCTGTTACAATCGGAATTGCAAAGATTATTGCAAAATTTGGATATACGTACTTTGGTAGAGGCTTTAAATAGCCCTAATCCCCTTCCCTTTTACCTCGATCTCCTCAGAATGGCCATAATGTACAGCAGAATCAACAGCAGCATGTACAGAATGTTTTATCTCAGCCGTTGGTTCCACTTTTTCCTGTAAATTCTGGTAGATTTCAGAATAGAACGTTTAGAAGAGGTTTTTCTACATTTCCTCGAAATACGTACAATGGAAATGCAAATTATCAGAATAATTCCAGCTACTACGCCTATAGTCGGGAGAATTATTCTAGAAACCAGTATTCTGCTCCACGTATACCAAATTTTCGTGGAGGGCCACGAAATTTTAGGAATTGGAACGTGCGCCACCCTTCTCATAACAGGTACGGTACGGGTTCAGGTACTACCCGAACTCCAGCTAGTGGCAATAATGGAAATGCTAATGTGCAACAGTATCTTGCAGTGCCACAACCATTGAATTTGTTTATAGAAGCAAATCAAACTCAAAGTGCGCGTATTTGGGAAAACAGCAGGTTTTCCTGGGGAAACTCTGCTGCTCTCCCAAGTACAAATTGGCGCCAATATGTGACACAGCAAGGGACAACAGCAAGTCAGCAAGTATCTAATGCTAGGTAGCTAGGGTAGGTAGTCAAGAATCATCTATAGGTAGGAATTCGACGGTTCACGTCACCGATATTGGTGACCTAGTTCTGACGAATTCAAACAAGAAAGATGAAACCTGTACAACTAATGCTGCAAAATTGTCAGATGCCTCAAAATACAAAAAGTCGGAGACGAAAAATGCAAATACAGCAAATGGAACGGGAACAACATTGAATATGTCTCAAGCCCAATTGGTTACACGATTAAATCGACTCAGAACGATTGATGAGGCAGCTGATTCCGATTAAAGTGCAGTGTGCAGAGGGAGACTAATGACGATAACAGACGAAAAGACGAACCTAGCTCATCATCAGGTCGAATTCGTTCAAATAAAAAGGTGAAATCTGTTCAGAAACGACGTTCTCATAAAATTCCAGACCCAGATTTCCCTGGAAGATTTCTTTTTGAGTATGATTCTTCTGAAAGTTCACAGTCAGATCAAAGTCAGTCTGAAACGCCAGATTTGGAAAATGACAATTTTGAAGTAAATCATGTGAATTCTGCTCATCAGCCAGAAAAGGCACCTAAAACTGACTTTATGACGAATAATCGAAACTATTTAGCGGCTTTTGTGCATCAAGATCAGTATTTTTTCGGTGCTCAGACGAAAATTCCACCGGTTCACTCACCGCTGATAGTAGCATCAGTGAGAGGCGTAAATACTTTGGCTCTTATTGATACGGGCGCTAATATTTCTGTGGTTTCTAAGAATTTTGTGGAACATCTAAAGCAAAAATACCCGGAGAGTTTAACTTTTGGAGGCGGAGCTTGTGAGCAAGCTACCGCAGCTAACGAAACGCCTATAAATTTCTCTGGTTCAGTAAAATTTGAACTTTCTTTTCAAGGCTATAGATGGGCTCATGAGTATTTAATAAATGATTTTTGTTCTTATGACATACTTCTTGGTATGGATTTTCTATCTTTTTGCAATTGGTCAATGCTCATGGGACGCCATTCAGTGTACCATTCTTTATTTAAAGAAGTTCCGTTGCTGGGAGCACCGCAACTTAGCAGTATTTTGCAAACTATTGGAAAAGCACAGCCAGCTGTTTCGAATATTTGTCTACGAGTAGGAACTACTATTCCAGCGAATTCTGAGGCATGGGTTTGTATAACTTGTGAGGACAGTCAACCAAAAATTGACCTGACTGATGATGAGTGGGACTTACCATTTGTACGTACGAAATCATCAACTGTAGATACGAAAATAGCTCCTTGGCCTTCCCGGTTTGAAGAATCGCCTAAGCTAGTGCGAAATTCCATGAATATTTTGGAAAAGTACAATTGCTATGTTGTTCCAGGAACTATTTCAAAAAAGGAAAAAACCCAAGAAATCAGAGTGTGGAATTTGGGCGAAGAGCCTATGACTTTACATCCTCGAATGGTACTAGCCTATGCAGACGACTTAGTTTCTGTAAAAAATCGTCAAGGCAAGGAATCGTTTCTACAGTTGAGTGATACGTGGTTTGAAAAGGAGAACGTATGTGAAGATGATCTACCTAAAAAGCTCTGAAAAAGCTGAAATTGTTTCTGCAACTACTGAAAATAAGTACGTAGATACACCTTCCACGTCTCAAGAAACGCAGAACCCGACTACGGAACCTACACCAGAAGAACTGTACGAACAATTTCTCAAGGAAGCTCAATTGGACAAGTTCGAATGTTCGGAAAAGGCAAAAAGTAAGTTCAAAGAATTATACTACGAAAGTACGTACATGTGTTTGCTACACCAGAGAATCTTGGATGATGCAGTACGGGACAACATCTCATCGATACAGGAATGGCAGGTCCAGTAACGCAAAAGCATATAGGATGCACCCTATGGAAAGGGCTGAAATTGAAAAGCACATAAAGAAAATGTTAGAACAAGGCATTTGTGTTCCTGTTCCATCAGATAGCAAATGGTCTTCACCGTGCATGCTTGTAGGCAAAAAGGACGGAACAACCCGATTGATTATCGCCAGTTGAACAAAATAACAAGAAAAGACCGCTACCCTTTACCAAAAATCGACGAAATTCTAGATATGTTCAGTAAAGGGAAATTCTTTTCAACTTTGGATTTAAATAGCGGTTATTGGCAAATCGAGATGTTCCAGCCTCATAAAGAAAAGACCGCATTTATTTCACATACGGGCTTGTTTCATTTTAATGTCATGCCTTTTAGTTTGACAAATGCCCCTGCGAGTTTTCAAAGAATCATGGAACGAATTTTCACAGAATTGCCAGTCTGTATTGACGACTTGTTAATTCCATCTACCGATGAATCTCACCATCTAAAAATGCTAGAAGTGGTTTTTCAAAAGCTGTCAGATCATGGTTTGCGTTTGAAAATGAAAAGGTGCGTGTTTTTCCGCAAAAAGGTTGAATATTTGGGACATTTTATCTCCGAAAAGGGCATTGAAACAGATCCGCGTAAAGTGACTACAGTTCAAAATTTTCCAGTACCTACTACCATCAAACAGCTACGTGGTCTTTTAGGTATGGCAGGTTATTATCGGAGATTTATATGTAACTTCAGTTCAGAAAAAAATGAAGGTTTTCATTGGAACGATCAATGTCAAAAAGCTTTTGAAACCCTAAAACAGGCTTTGATAAATGCACCAGTTCTTGCATACCCTGATTGGGATAAACCTTTTATTTTGACAACAGACGCCAGTGTCGTGGGTCTTGGTGCAGTGTTGGAGAGAAAAAGCCTAAGCCTATTGCGTATGCTAGTCGATCTTTAGTTGGTGCAGAAAAACGCAATAAAATTGTGGAATTAGAAGGTCTTGCTGTTGTTTGGTCTTGTAAACATTTTCAGCATTACCTACGCCATAGACAGTTCACTTTGTATACTGATAATGAAGCCCTAAAGTATATTTTTGCAAACGCCAGAAATCAAGGCTATACTCGAATTGCCAAATGGGCTATTGTACTTTCTGAATTCAATTTTCGAACTGAACATCGAAAAGGCGTAGATAATCCTGTAGCAGATTGTTTGTCTCGTAACCCTCAAACTTCCGTCGTTGATACTAATGACCTGAGCGACGAAGGTGAATGTAAATCTGTTGTTGCTAAGAATGCTTTTCAGTACGTATCTGATGAATTTGATGTAACGGGTGATACTTTCCCGCCAGTTTGTGTTATTGAAAAATACTCTGACGACGAATGGGCTCAAGCTCTTAAAGTTGACGCTGATTTTGGTTCTTTTATTACGTATCTTGAAAAAGGCACATTGCCTAAAGATGACTTAACTTGGACTTTAATAAGTAATCAAGATAACTTTGAGTACGAAAATGGGTGACATTAGCAAGGTGATTCATGTAAATCGCTTGAAGCTATTACCTGACATAAACCCTGAAACTTTGGAGGAGTTGGAAATAGATGTTGACGATCCAACTGCTTCCACTAGTACTGATGTCGTAGATACGTCCATAGATAAGGATATTGTAGTTAACGATGATGATATTGTCGTACGCAAATGTGTACTAAAACCCACTGAAACCGACTAAGGACTTAATAATAATACTGTAAATGAACATTACGATGATGACATTCAAGTAGTTAATAAGGAACTTAATATGGTGCAACAAAAAGAGTTGCCTTCAGAAACGGGAACGGAAGAGACCAAAGTACATCAATCTCAACCATGCCAAGTAATGTCTACTACCACTAGCGTAGCCAGGAAAAAATTTCGGGGGGGGGAATGCAAAATTTTTTCGGGGGGTCTGGGGGGCGAAGCCCCCCAGGAGCTGAGAAATTTTTTCCATTTCGTGACCTACGTGGAATTTTTACAGAGTATTCGTTGAAATTACAATAATTTTTAAGGCGCAGTGCGTGTTCATGCACCAAAATGACGCAGAAGGTGGTCAAAGTACACCAAATAGAGTACTTGGTACTTGTTTTTAAGCGCGAAACACGTATCATAACGGTACAATACAGTTATTTCGCGCCGAAGGCGCGAAAATTTTTTGAAAAATGGACGTTTTACACATAGCAGGAAAAAATTCCTGGGGGGCAACACAATTTCGGGCGGGGGGAATTCCCCCCATTCCCCCCCTGGCTACGCGCCTGTCTACTACCATACGCTTTATTCCTTCGGTTGCCTGCACCTCAGCTCCAATTACCCATCAACCGAAGCTCCCTTTTTTCCCCTTCCCCAAATCGAAATTGTAATGATTGTATTTTGTCAAAGAAACTTTCATATGACTGAAATTATATATACACTTGGTAATTTAGGACAAATTAATTCTATATTCTGCGCTTTCCTTCTGAATTCTGGAATTTTCATGGCCAAAAGAGTTCACTCCGGCTGGAGTGATGATGAGAGTTCTGCGCCTGAAGTCAGAACATCTGATATAGCGCCAAGCCCTGCTCAAACACAGGCCATTGCAAATCAGAGAAGAAATGCCAAAAGGAGAGACAGGGCGCAAGGAAAGCCGCAGAAAAAGAAATCCCAAGGATGGGAAGAAGACTTTCAGTCAGATTACGCTGTCGAGTCATTTCAACCGACACCTACTCAGCTGCAGAAAGAGGAACAGCGGAGACGACTTCAAAATTTGGAGAAAACAAAGGAAAACCTTTATCTGGTTCAGACTCAACCGGTTACCTTGACATCATATTTGGTGGATGAAATTGCCAGTAAGTAGAATCCAAACAGCTATACGTTTTCCTGGGAGTATTCAGCAGGTAGTCTCTATGACATCGCTCAGGTGACAACATCGATTCCAGGAGTAGTTCCAGAAAAGATCCTAAGAAGGCAATAGTGAGATGGTGCAATTACTGAGATGTGTGAAAAACAGGGAATTAAATCCATCTTTTCCTTCTTGGATCTTCTGAAGTGTATTCCTATTCTGAAGGAAATGATCCAAGGTCGGTACATTGTGATGGATCTGGAAAAACTTTGGTCAAGAACAAGCAGCAAATGTGGGTGCTATCCAATTAGCCGGACCAATTATTTTTGATAATGAACAGCCAAAGCCTAAACATAAGATTGTGATTTGGCTCAGTGCTATTATGGCTACGACTCTGGATTTCCAAGTGCTGTTTCATATGCTCAGAAAGTTTTTCGATCCTAAAAACGGAGCGTTGTTTTTTGCAGTAGGAGCGAATTCAGATGCATTGAGGCTTACCAGATTGGGAACTGGAAATGACGTGTTGAATCTTAAGTCGGTTTTTTCAGCTTGTCAGTCAGGAGAGAATTTCATCGGGTGTATGTATATGAATATCCTACTATATTCCATGGTCGATGGACCTTTAGATCTAGTGGATAAACAGAACCGTCTAGTGATTGGTCAAGAAATGTATCAGCGTAAGATGGTCATTGGAAAGCGAATGCAAATCGCAGCTCGAAATTGGCTTGACGGTAAGAACGCACCGCCATATCATGATGTAGCAGGAGGAGTAGCTTTACCTAATTTTGTGATGCATCCGTTGACTCAGGACAAATATCGAGGTCATCCTACGGGAAATTATTGTCCAGCGGATACATATCAGACTTGTGATTATGGTACTCCAGCGATGAAATATCAAAGTCTAATGAAACATAGTTTGCTACCGAAACAGTTGTGCTATTTTCCATCAGCATTGGTTTTGCATCGAGTTAGTAAGACGAAGATTCGCCAGAAGGACCGTTATAACATCTTGAATGTGATGAAACTTGTCGTGCCGAGGCATGAGAGGCATACTAGACTGAATGTGCCAAGAGCAAACAGTGAGATTAGAACAATGAGATCTGCTTTTATGCAAGCTCGATATAGGAGTCGTCGAAATCCAGCTATTCGAACGGAAATTCCTAATCCAAGATGGATAACTTCGACGTTCGGCTTGCCTAAGCTCAGAAATCGTTGCATGTTGCCTCCTATGCCTTTGCCAAGACAGTTACCACCCAGATGTATACCTGATGAGTTACTTCCATTTCAGTTTCGTTTTGAAAAAAGCCACGGAATAAGAACTCTAAGTCACGAATGAGGCAAGAGTGGCTACAGCGAGAGGAACCTAGAATGGTGTATGAAGAGTATAGTGTTAGCGAGACGCGACGCGCAATAACACCGCGCTATGAATAGTTTGTTTTACGGTCATCGGGTTGTATATAGTTATGTTTGCGTGCTAAGTGCAAGATTTCCTTCACATAGTACGTAGTTACCCACAATGCTTCTAGTCGTATAAACATAGGACTAGTGCTGTCGTCTGGGAACGTGTATCGCTTATATTTTGTTTTTTCACTTTTTCTCTACTTTTCGTCATACTTTTGGTCGAATTTTTGCTAATCTTTAATCTGAATTACTTGAAAGCTTACTTTTGTGGAATTTTTTTACTAAAGCAGTTGTTTTGCTAGTTTATTAATCGTCACTTAATTCACTTAAAAAGCAAGTAATTTATTCGTTAATTTGTTGTTGTTGTTGCATTGAGGAAGAAGAAGTAATCTTCAGAGGCTTGCTATATACTTGCATTTTTCAAACGCCTCATTGTGTTGTTTCAAGGACTAATTTAGTGGTACTAATTTGGAATTAGCTTGCTATAGTCGTATTCGCAAGTATTTTGATAGTACGGATAGTGCGTAGTCACTAATATACGGTTTTTGTCATTCTATTAGTCCAGTTTAGTATTTTGTGCGCATGGATTGCAAGAAGTCACCAATATATTATTAGTCAGTTTTTTTATTTATTAATCAGAGTTACTGTTTTTCGATTCTTTATTAGTTTGGCATTTACGTATTCTACTTCATTGTTCTGCATTTTGTATTTTGTATTTGTTGTTAACAGTATTCATATGCATATACAGCAAAAAGCCCAAAAAAGACTGATGCTGCAAATAGAGACGCAGAGAAAATGAAGGCATCTCAAGAGAGGTAAAACCAGTCCTATATATATTGAAAGGACCAATAAAAATATGATGCCAGCGTCTATATATATATATATATATGAGTTTAGTAGCTAGGTTTTTATGGTTTGTGTTTTTGTTTGTTTTGGTATTTTCATTAAGCGCAAGTTAATTCTGACATCTGAATTCTGAATTTGGAGTTAATATGTTATTAAGCTTCTTTATTCTTAATTTTTGTGTTTTTCTTGTATTTTTGTATTTTTCACTGTATTCGTATTTGCTTTGTATTTTTGGTAGTAGATTAGAGCAGTATCTTTAATCTTTATCTTTATTTTTAACACCTAATCCAGCTCAAGCCATAACAGGTGTACAAAAATTACATCTTTTGTATCTTTTCTTTTCACCTCTATCTTGAATTTAGTTTAAAACTCGGACTTAAAAAGGGTACTCAAGATGTATTTATGTGTTTGATGTAATTTACTAGTTTTTTGAGTGAAGCTTTTAGTCATTTTTAAAAACGTGATTTTGTAAAACTTTTGAACTTCTTTTCTTTTCTCTTTTCTATTTCTATCTTTTCTCTTTTCTATCGACTCTATTCTGAAAAAGGCATTGAATCTCTTAGTCTGCTTACGAGTATTTTTGTGGTTGTGAATGCTTTATTTTTCAGCTATGTAGCTCTATTCTATCTCTACGGTGCATTCCAACGGTGCTCAACTGCTCAAGAGTCAAGGCATACCATCAGCCATCATATCAAACAACTGTCATTTTAACTGCCATAGTATTTTGCCTTTTGATTTTTGTCTTTAAATTTTGTGCTTTATATTTTGTCTGTAGTTAGTTAGTTATTTTTCTCTTTTCTGTCTATCTTTCTGTGGTTAATTTTGATTTTGTATAGTTTTTGGATTTATTTTTGGCTTTGTCAGGAAATATGTGTTGTTTTGGTGTTTCTTACTCGTAGGCACTCGTATTTTTCGCCAGGGGATGAATATGTAAATTGATATTAGTTGTAGTTGTATTTGTGGTTTAGTTGTGCGAGTTAGATTACTTTAAACTTGTTATCTTTCGGACAAACTAAATTCTTGAACTTTTCTTATTTTGGATCTTTAAGTTAGGTCTATTTAGGGTTTACTTTGGATTGTTTGTGTTGAAATTTGTCTTTCTTTTAAACAACCATCTTGGTAATGCAATTCATTGATGCTAAGGGCATTTATGCCAAGGTCCACGAGTTGAGTTAGAATGGATTGTACTGATACGGTAGTTTCTGTTCTGCTCATTACATCTGTCTGTTGAATCTATGAATCTGTTGTTAAACTGTAACTGTTTCTTTTCTTTGTACTGTACAGTATTTTTTACTGTTAGCGTAAGCTACATTTATCATATAAAATGCACAGTTTAATGCCATATATTAAGATCCATTCCCCCGTTTCTCCGCCTTTTCCCATTTTTGTATTTTTTCCTCTCTCCACTTTATACTTATTGGTAGCTGGTAAGTTTATGTTATTTTTATTTATTCCTTTCATGATTTTCTTACTGCTATAAAAGTATTTTTTATTAAACCCACAGTTGTCAAATTTTCTTGATTTAATCCCTTAACTTGCGCTTGAGTTGAAGTTTAATTTATAGGTAAAGGCTCCGGGGCTAGCCTGGGGTTTTTCCTAGTGTGTCTCAGTCCAATCTCCTCCTTTTCAATTTAGGCACCAGTCGGCCCGGCGTCCCCCAAAAATTCATACTCCTCCAAACCTGGCGAGGCTCGTCCGGGATCGAAAAGAGAGACGCCTGGACTCAGATCTCCTTAGCAATCAGAGATTGTGTTACATTGCACCATTCCGTTGTAGTAGTGGTGGTACTACAAACAACAGCTAGAATTATTAAAGCATTTACGCTGGTTGTCGCCAAAATCGGTGGAGGGAGGTTCGGCCAGGTTTTTGCGGGTATTGTGGATTATAGGAACCAGCTAGGAATCAGAGTCTTCATACTATTTTGCCCATGCACGTGGCTTAGACGCCTCCAAGAAAGAATTGAAATTTAACAAATTTTGAGAAATCTCCATTTTAGTCGCCCCACCCCCTTAATAGGAGGACTGCAGTCAATGAAGCAATTTGTAGTTGCCGATTGCTGATCCTGCTGTTTTAATTTCAGAAATATCACAGAGACACTCAGTCCATGTAGATGCTGAAACAAATAATCAGTATCAAGATGAAAACAAGGTGTACTTCGAGAGTCTAACAGAAGAGCAAGAGAATCACTATTTTTGCTGCAGTTTGGACAAAATTGGTTATCTATGGATGGCTGGCTACAGTCTGTTCCATTTTTCACCATCTATTTTTAAGGAGAAGAGCTATCTAAGATATCAATTTCGTTCACCGAACTCAGTATATCAAATGACTTTGGAAGTTGGTGGCAGCTTGAAGGGTGCGCAGCTATGTCAGCTATTCTGGAAATTCGCTAAGAGTCTTCAGTTTGACTATCGGAAAGGTCATGATCAATTGGAACCGAAAATTCGTATTATTCGTTGCTTCAACAGTGATTCTAAGTTCGACGGCCGTCTACTGCTGGCAGGGCTTGTGCAAGAAATCATGAGGTACCACAGCCTACTCAAAAGACGAACTGCGATAACAAGATTGCGATATTTGGAATCTTTGGCCACAAGTGCATTACTACTGGTGACAAGTAAGTTTCTTATTTTTCGCGAAAATTCGCACTTTCGCGAAGACATTCGACACCAAAAATTCTGATGAATGTTCGCGAATGGGCGAATGCAGAGTCCTTTGTGCGTTCGCAGTTTTTCTGACAGATGTCAAAACAAACAGCAGGGTGCCTGCTGCTTTAAGTTTACTGCTAGTAACCACCGGCCAACTGGTCAGTTTTATCTCTGTGTAGTATAGAGCTTTTGGACAGACAGCTGCGCAATAAAAGCAAGTTTAGGCTTAAGCTTTTGACAAGTAATCAATCACGTCCTGCTGTGTTGCGAAGGAAAATTCAAGCCGACCTTCGCGAAAGTTATGTAAAACTACATTCGCAAATTCGCGAAGGCCTTTCGCATTCGCCTCGCGAAGAAAGTTACAGACCGTTAAAGTTAAAGTTGTATTTCAGACCAGTACTGTATCTCATCAAAAAGGCTTTGATGGTACTTACACAGCAGTTATTTGACTTAATCGAACCGCTATTTTATTGCCATTTCCATGATCCATCTGAAACTCTTTCACTGGAATACAGCGCTGTCATATGTTTGGATTCAGACAGTTCAGAGGACTATTGGTTTTGCCATGCTATAACAAGATCCTTGTGCTATCTGAGTATTCTCTGCTGTCAAAAACATAATCGTCATAATCTTTTTGATCCGAAAAAATACGGACCCTATACAGACATAGTGCCATTGGATGACGAAATAGTACAAAGTTTCCAGTCGACGTTGCCAGACCGGTCTACAGTCGGAGTCCGGCTGAAACACTGTGATGTCGATGCCATAAACTGTATCGTCGACGAAATCACTGATTGTCTTAATTATGACGGTAGGTCACCTGGTTCAATTGAGAAATGTCTAATTTGGCTCAGCCGAAAGGAGAGAGAATTTAGAAAAAAGTTTATCGTGCGTAGAATGAAAAGAAACCTGAAGAAACAAATCAGACGTAACATAAAAATACTGGATCAGGTGGAAAGCGGTGAGCACACCTTTGAGTTTCTTGAGCGTGTTGAAAGATTGCAAACTTTACTGAAGCTGATCACGGATAGTATTGAGGATCCAAACGACGCATTTCCTTTATTGAGTAACTTCAAACTTACGTTAATTCAGAAGTGTTACCACATAGTAGGCGCTACTGATGATGTGACAACTGAATTAAATGAAATTTTATCACTTTTATGATAAATAAATCAACATCATGACTAGGATGTATGTACGGTAGTATTTGTAGTCAAAAATCTGAGAGCATTAATGAAGCAAACGGAT
>JASAND010014388.1:0-23188 GCA_030248195.1 Trissonchulus latispiculum
GCATCGTCTTGGTTGTGTCGTGTTTAGATGCTCCTTGAAGAGCTGTAGCTGGCATTTCTGTGGACAACGGTTCCACGTCCGCTGTAGCTTTCTTCACTTTCTTATTTTCTTTGACTTGCCACTTGAAAATTCTGATCAAAGAATCCAAAAATTCTTTCATAGACCAATCCGTAACCTCTTGGTCCTTAAGAATAGCCAGTTGCGATAAATTCTTGTTGAGCTCGCCAGGCAGCTTTTTTAAAAGTAGTGGGATATAGGCTTTCAATGATGACGCATCGACCCCCATGCGGTCCAAAGAAACAGTGATCGCTCTTGTGTCATCGATGAACTTCTCCAAATTGGACAGATTCTCTTTGACTTGTGGCATTGTTCCTAGGGCTTCACAGCTAGCTACGATTATATCATTTTGACCTCCGTATGCTTTCTTGAGGATATCGATCGCCTCGTCGTATCGATCCCCCTGTAGACCCAGACCTGTCTTTTTTTGCGAAAAAAACTGCGAAATTCCGCACTTTTTTGAAAATTCCGCAACTTTTTTCGGAGCTCTGCGTAAAGTTCCGCAAAAATTTTCTGCCTTGAGTAGAAATTTTCAGTTGTCTCAGATGAAAATTAAACGTATTTCACATACGTACTTTTTGCAGCAAATTTTCAAAAAATTTCGCGCCTTCGGCGCGTATTTTTATACGTAGACACCTTTAAATGTAAGCAGAGTTAGAATGCCAAGTGACAGCTATGCAATGAAGTTCTTTTAGCGATGAAAAATTTGCCAAAGCATATTTTTTAACAATTTTTGGCTTTTAGCAGTTTGCTTATATTTTAGGATTTTGCTGCCTGCCGAAACTACTGAACTTTTGAGAATTTCCACTAAGGATTTTCCTCTGGTTTACAAAATTTTCTCAGCTTCTGGTGGCTCCGCCCCCAGACCCCCGCGCGTCTCTTCACTATTAATTTTGATGTATACATATATATTTCTTTATACTTATATACACATGCTTCGGCTTTAGAAAAATAGTTATTTCTTTTTTATTACAATGCCTTAAATGTTAAAAATGTGTTTAAATACACCCAAATTACTAAAATTCAGTAATTATCTTTAAAAAACTAAAAAATAAGAATTTAGCAAGTTTTTGCGAAATTCCGCAAAAAATTTTGGAGGACTGCGTAAAAGTTCGCAAAAAGTTTCGACGAAAAAAAAAACACAGACCCAGACCCTTGACCTTATCGTATGCCGAACCTTTCAAGCTTTGCAGGAGATAATCCATCTTCTGCTTTTTGTGAAGATTTGGGCGTGAGTGAATGTTCACCTCAAACGAGTCCCAAAAGTTTGGCCAGGTTAACTTATCTCCTGCGAAGCAAGGCAGCTGTAACTTAGGCAGCTTACTTGTTAGGGACTGAAAGTTGTGTTGATTCTGACTGTGACTGTTGTGGCCGGAATCATCTCCGCCTTGTGGACGAATGGTCGTAATCACCTGTTCAAAAAGTTGCTTCATAGTTGCCATTTCCGCCCTGTGGTTAGCAAGATCATCCTGTCGTTGTTGTTCCATTCTTTTTAATTCTGCATCCCTGCGCTCGTCTTGATAGCGAAGAAAATCTAGAAACTGCTGGGTTAGATTTGGTTGGACTGAAGGACCAGCTGGAATTTGCCGCAGGTCTGTCAGTAGTTGCAGCAGACGTTCTGGTGAGCCGAGATTTGGCGCAGACGTAGCAGATTGGTCTTCGGGTGTAGAATTGGGAGCGCGGGTGATGGACGGAGAAGGGTTTGGTTGTTCTTGGGAGTTGGGTGGTTGGTCCACAGGCGGTTGAGGTGTAAATATTCTTTCGGAGGGTCCGGTCAAGGGCGGGCCAGCGGCGGGAGACCTCTCCCGAGGACGAATGTGAAATAGCTCTGGATCACAGTCATACGTTGTGAGGAGTTCAGCTTTAGTGAAAGTGCCGCCAAGTAAAAGGCACTGTGGAAGCGTCATAGCAGTACAGTTATCACAACTCCAACAAAATTCACGACCCAATGTCCGTAATGCTTCGTAGAGAATGTCTGAGAGTGATCCATTAACTTTGTGATTGATGCAGTGGATGCACCAACAATCGTCGCATTGCAGCGACTCTGGAACATTGTTCTGGCAAACGACGCAGGTGGCGTCATCGGAAAGTAAAAGCAAACTGTCCTGGGCATCCATACAAAGTGAAAGAGTTCTCTGCTACCAAAATTGTGGATAAAGATCCAAATACTCAGGATAAAAGTCTGCTTTAACTATAGCTTTTCCAGGAAGTGCTCAATACTCATAACAAAGTGACAGATAAAAACTCATAAAAAACCTTTTTAAAATTCTAGTTTTTAACAGTGTAGGATAGAAATCCAAATAGCAGGCTCTTTTATTAGGACTTTTTATGCAAATTTGACCTCGCAAAAGTGTGTTTAAAGCAGTTCTCTGATCGGCTGCAGATATTTGGCAAAAAATGACAAACATGCTGGCATTTTAGGCCAAAATATATGGGGGGCGATATGGGGGGACTCAAAGTTGCCTCCCATCGATGGGGGGAGGCATATTTTTGAGAAAAAGTTTGTAATTTTTACGTTTTTTGTGTAAAAACTGCCAAAAATCGCTATGGGTTTTTTACGCTAAAATAGCGAAAATTTCGTTAAAATACTGGCGAAGCCGGAAAATTTTTGAAAATTTAGGGTAAAAATGGTGAAATCTGGCAATTTTCTCAGATTCTATCGCTGAAAGAGGGATGGCCACCACAATTTCAGGACTTCTTACGTGGTTTGTCATCTACTAGTCTCTTGATCGGTTGTAGCGCCGATTACCCGCTTTCTTCCAACACCAAAGAAACAGTCCAGCACTTTGTAGAGAGACAGTTCTAGACAGACTGTTCCCACCAGACTCCTTTGGTGAAGGGGGTTTTGCGCCCGCCTACTTCGCCAGACAACTAGCCCGTCACTGAACTACTGAACACGTGGAGCATCGGTCGGACGACTTGACCACTGAGGCGCTCGACTTATCCAAAATTCCGTTGTCCAGCACGAATGCATGAGGTTCACTGTACGAATATATATCAGAGTCCCTTGGGCAATTTTATACAACCCAGCATAGATGCTGTGCTGTCCACAGGAGCCGCAACGCTGCCTATTCTAGCTATTGGAATAAACTTTATGCTTAACTAATTTTTGCAGCCAGAGGATAAACTAAAACTAAAACTAAAACTAAACTAAACTAAAACAGACGAAAGATGTTCACTTGTGCTAAAATAAAACTGACAACAATATGCATACGTAGTTCTCTAAGTCTACGTATTTTTCTGTCTTAATATTAGGGTTAACAGTGTAGTTCTTATTTAATTATATAATTTATGATTTACAGATTATGTCTAGATATGCCCGTTGCAATACTTACTGACATCAACCGGGAAACAAGATTCGTCATTAATTTTAGATTCAACCCAGTCCATGAGCAATGATATGTATTCTGGTGCAGGTAAGGAAGTTGGCTTTTTGTATTGTTTATCGTCTTGCCACAAATATTCATACCTTAAACAAATCATTATCTTTCGTTAATAAGGTAATAAACGAACCGCTGATGGGGTAGCCAGTTTTCCTCTCTTTCTATTGATTACTTGTGCGAGGAAAATTCTAGTCATACAAGTACATACAATATTTTATTGTCAAGCAGTGTTTTTGTGTACAATACTGTGTTACTTAAATTACTGAAAATACTGTATATAAATACTCACATTTACCCAGCAAGTTGGCTGGCAGCAACTACTAAATTTTCAGTCCGATTTAAATGTAGACAACACAATAAGCAGCCAAATTTTGCAGAAAGATGCTTTTTGGCCGATTTTACGACCATCTCTAATGTTGTTCGTTTTTACAAATTTTGTTCTTCCCAAGGGTCCCCGAAAAAACAAGTGCGTTTTGCCTAATATTGCTCCTATCATTCTACAGAGCACTTCAAAGGTGACTCCTGTCGAAGACTGCCGATGATTGTGCTGGAAGCCATATTTTGGATAATTTCCAAGTATGGATACGAGTTTCAGCGGAACGATACAAAACATCCACCCATCCAGCAGTGTAGGTACAAACAATTTTGAGGGGAGGGGCGGCTGTGACAGAGGAACTTTGAGAGGAGGGGGGGGGTGGGGTAAAATGTTCTACTTTTTTACCTATATAATTATGTGGTCCTATTAATTAAAAAGTTTTCCGTGGTTCATGTTTTTGACTTTTTACAACCGGAAGCGATACCCTAAAACCCAAATCTAGGGTCTGGGGGGCAGAGCCCCCAGAAGCGAAGAAAAGTTTTAAATTTCGAAATTAAAATGCTATTGAAATGAAAAATTTAATTTTTACACTGTCAATTTTCTAACAACATTTTGTACTTTTATTCGCTATTTTCTACAAACTAAGATGTTCCCATTAATAACAGGGTATTCTGATCATATCAACTATTTAAGGTTGATGGATGTTTGGAATAACGCAGATAACATCAAACTACAAAGCAACTACAAACAATTAACAAACTGCAGTATATAGTTATAGCAGTATATATGTGTATATACAAGAATAAAAATGCTCCGGTGGAGCATGAAAAATGCAATATGGGTGACATTAGGTTGTAAATGGACAGAGGACTAGGTTTTAAAACGTTAATATGGGAGGGGCAGGTTGTAAATGCCAGGAGGACTAGGTTAAAAGCGCACTAATATGGACCAGCTTCGCTGAACAACCCATATATATTCGCGAAAACTGTCCAGAGTTTCTATCGGCTGCTGCTTGCTGTTGATATTGGCAGTTCTTCGAAAAATTGTACGATATGTCAGCACGGCCTGCAAGTATATGTGGTCGTGCTCCTTTATTATACAACTTAATAATACACGTACATAATGTCAACTGCTTTTCGCATCAACTTAATACAAGATTCTGCGCTGACCCTGCAGAAAAAACACCTTGAACACCTTTCTACCAGAACTGCATTGTTTATTTGGAATAAGCTTTAATATTTCAAAATCGTCCCGCTTGCTTTGAAAATTGAAGAATGCAGGATCTTACTCGTATGTCATGTGGAGTGGAGCATGAGTGACCACGAATATGGGTTGTTCAGCGAAGCTGGTCCATATTAGTGCGCTTTTAACCTAGTCCTCCTGGCATTTACAACCTGCCCCTCCCATATTAACGTTTTAAAACCTAGTCCTCTGTCCATTTACAACCTAATGTCACCCATATTGCATTTTTCATGCTCCACCGGAGCATTTTTATTCTTGTCCTATTTCATTTTTAAGGTTCTCAGTAAAAAGCAAAAACGTTAAAGCTGTGCGAAAGAAACTTTAAAAATTCCGCCAATCATTAATCGTCAACCGAAAGTACAGAACAAAGAAGCTTGCAAAGTTCCAATTTCTTCCTTTTTCTCTATTTTGACAGAAATCCAACATCCAGTATCCATGACTGCAATAGTTTTAGTTACTGTATATAGCATATAGCACTCTAATGCTAGTACAATTTCTAATGCTTTTCCGCAGTTGCCTGCAGAATTTCAGGCGATTGCTGTTTGTCTGTTGCTAGTTATAGGCCGTGCTGTGCTTCAGCAGCACTCTACTGCAGCGCAACCAGACGCAAACGTCAATGCCAAAGAAGGAGACTTTGCCGTTCTTGTGTGCAAAATTTTGGGCGATTGCAACTTAACTGTAGTTAGTTATAGGCCGTGCTGTACTTCTGCAGCACTGCGCTGCAGAGCAACCCAGTGTTTTTTTTTCGCCGACGGCTAATGTGTAACGTTACAC
Source organism: Trissonchulus latispiculum (assembly GCA_030248195.1). NCBI lineage: Eukaryota > Metazoa > Nematoda > Enoplea > Enoplida > Ironidae > Trissonchulus > Trissonchulus latispiculum. The sequence goes on from JASAND010014388.1 coordinate 5,773, forward strand.
ACCTCTCCAAAATTTTTTGCTATTTTTCAGAAAAAAGTGTGTAACTACCTAAAAATTCCTAATTTACGCGCGTTTTGCTTAACACATGTAGGTATACAATTTTATAGTTAACAAAATTATAGTTAAGGTGGTGATTCCTTTTGGGCACAAATTTTTGGTTGGCGGCGCAAATCAGGATGAAATTTGGCAAAACTTTCCGAAATACATTCTTTTAGCGTTCTAACACCCTCCGAGCAATCCCGATTCAAAAATTTGAGATTTCCGATCAGGGCGGTTTTTCCCAATTTCTGAAAGTTTGGCGGCAGCTATATAGTTATGACTATATTTATTTGAAAGATCTCGTTGAGCTTCACATTTTTGCTTTTTAAAGTAAGTTTCTAGCTTTTCTCTACCGTGAGATATAGCCGATGTTCTTGTTTTGGCGTCGAAAACTTGTCATTTTTGCAGAAATCAAATTATCCAATCTTTCTTGAACTACGCAGGTCGTAAAATCAAACTGAGGGCATCGATCTGAAGGTCTCACAGGGACAAATTATCCGACGCATGATCGTCTTCCAACTGCTGTCCTTTAGGCTCCTATCATAAAATATGTAGTTTTTGCAAAAACACGACCAATTTTTTTTCAAAGATTGTGGAGCATTCACCATGCAAGGTGGAGGGCTGCTACTGAACAAATGTGTTCAGCACAAATATACCCAGGGACGATTTTTTAGTTGCCCCGATTGCTGCTTTCTAGCTAAAGTAATCGCTTGACAAAGTTGGAAAACGTAGGCAAAATACAGGTTACGCACACATTTCAGCTTATTTCTCTATAACGAAGAACGATTTCACAATAAATAAAAAATCGTCCCCAGCTATTTGATGGAGGTATCGAATGATATAACCGATGTCTCGCGAAAAAATTTACTTGAGTCTGCAAAAATTCTGGAAAATTATACTTCTTCTAAAATGTGTTAAAAATATTTTGTCAAAGCAACATTAGTTTCATGGCATGCATTAAAAAGAGAAAATGTCAAGCTACATTCTGATATAAAAATGGCTTCTTAACTCCAAGTAATGAACGAGTAATAATGGTGCAAACTTTTGTGACCAAAGGGAATCACCACCTTAACAAAATTTTCCGTTGAAAAATTATAAGTAAAATTTTAACATCTTATTTACAGCAATATTTAGAGTTTCACCAAATCATATCGACAAAATTAAAAATTGAGCAGTTACATCGATGATTTGCATTTATTGGTTTTGACTTGATAGAACGAAGGAAAACACCAGTGCACCGAGACCGAAGGAGCATAGAGGTCTTTCGAAAGGCCTCCTGTAGCACAAAACTTGGCAAGGAACCAGTTAAATTTTGCTTCATAAGCTGAAAAATTTTGGTGTGTACGTGTTTTTAATAAAAGAACGAACGAATATAGCAAATATAATATGCATATAACTAATATATACTTAAAATAAAATGCAAGACATGGTGCAAAAGGGGGGTCTGGGGGGCGAAGCCCCCCAGAAACGGTAAATATGTGGAAACAAATGAATGAGCATTGGAAAAAGTTCCGACCGTTTGGTAAAATTTGTCCAAAATTTTGGTGTAACGTTACACAGTCGCCAAAATTTTTTTGCTATTTTCCAGAAAAAAGTGTGCAATTACACGCGTTTTTGAGCAAAAAAAACACTGGAGCAACCACATAGTAACATCGTAATAAGTATACAAAACGTATCTATAATAGTTTGTCATGTCTTAAACAATCTGTATGCCGAATTTCAAATACCAGTGACGAATGAATAACTTGTTATCGACTGTGCTGTGTTTGGGGCAGCACATACAGCACGGTGGAAGCTACAGAGTGCACCAACTAGCATAGCTACAGTTCCCCCTTACTACAGACATAATTTTCACCAAGTTTCATATGTTTAGCCGTTTACAGTAAGTCTACAGACAGCGTGCTATGGTTGCTGCATAACAGTACAGCACGATAGCAGCACCGCACAGCGCTGCGACTATGCTTATCGTTTTCAGCGACCCCGATAACCCTTATATGCGTCCCACTATATGGCCCAAAACAGCATATTTAGGCCTATTTTTGACTATTTCCTGTAGAGTTGGGACTTAGAAATTTTCCGAAAATGGCTATTTGGCCGGACCAACTTTGGGCCGGCCGCCAGAACGATCCTGGCCAGATATCAAAAATCGCCCTCGTTAGGACATATAAACCCTTCCGTAGATCCTTATGCAACAAACCACGTCTCTCTAGCGTCTTCCCTGAGTCCTGTAGCTTTGACAAAAAATTGGCCATTTTTGGCCATTTTAGCGCCAAGTCCACTTTTGGCCGGCCGTACAGGTGGCTGGCCGGGCCGGGCAGCGAAAAAATATCAAAAAGGTTCACTTTCGGGGTATATACGTTCAGAAAAACCAAACTTCACCTGCTGAAAATGCCCAGATCGTTCTAACACTGCGACAGAAAATTGCATTTTTCCAAGCGTGACTTACACGGAAAAAAAACAAAACAAACGGACCTAACTTGCCCGGAAGCGAAAATTTTCAAAGTTGGAAATTTTGACCAAAACTTTTTTGCGACTTGTAGTACTCGTCGTGTAGATTCCAACGATACCAAAATTGTCCAGTTTCGTTGAGTATTTAGCTGGCACGGAGCTCGAACGGGTCTCCAAGGGCCGCACTGAGCCTTTTACACCCATATTATAGGGGAGCGCTCTCGCGCTCCCCTATAATATGTTACGTGCAAATTGTGTTCCCGTGCAATTTGTAATTTGCACGGGAAAATCGTGCAAATTGTAATTTGCATGATGAAATCGTGCAAATTACAATTTGCACGGTTGTTTTCCGTGCAAATTCCAGTTTGCATGGAAAGTGCCGTGCAAATTGCAGTTTGCATAGAAAGTGCTGTGCAAATTGTAAAATGACCTCTTAGGTTAGACCGTAAATTTTAAAAACTTTGTAAACTTTTTTGTAATTTCAAAAATGGTATCTTATAAGTTAGTGACTAAGATAAACAAGATGATGATGAAATCGTGCAAATTATTTATAATTTTAAAGACTTGCTTAATTAAATTTATGTTTATGTTTTTAATGTTTTATTAAAATTTAATTAAAAACATTTGTGAACTTTGCAAGCATCCCAACCACCTCCCGGTCCGCTCTCCACACTGCTCCACCCATTGTGATATGGCGGTATTTTGCAATTTGCACGGCACTTTCCATGCAAACTGCAATTTGCACGGAAAACAACCGTGCAAATTGTAATTTGCACGATTTCATCGTGCAAATTCCAATTTGCACGATTTTCCCGTGCAAATTACAATTTGCACGGGAACACAATTTGCACGAAATATATATATATATATATATATATATATATATATATATATATATATATATATATATAATATACTTAATGAAAAAGAATATTATAATTCAAATAAAGGCACGAAAATCTTTTAATGATGCAGAAAATGCATTAATTTCTAGCTAATTTGGAGCATTGCTGTACAATATGTTAGTTTATAGTAAATTTTTCTTGTGCCCAACTTTTCCTGGGGGCCAATTTTATTTCGGAGAGGGCAGCCGCACCGCCCCCCCCCGACGCTAGTGCATCCATCAGGTTATCGGCCGTTAAATGAATTTCGTGGTCAAGGCTTTCCAGCGCCGATGCTACTCCCTAAGATCACTAAATAAAGTCACAAACTAAACTTTCCCTATTAAAAGCTAGCCTAAATTCTTTGTTTCCATCAGTTATCAAACATACAATCGAATGAAGCTCCATTCTCTAGGAAGTTTTGGTGTAAAGTGCCTTTATTTGCTGCGGCACCGTCGTTTTCACCCATTTTCAAATTGCATGCAATCAATAGCCGGTTACTCGTTAAGTACTGAACGAAACTACTCAAATTTAAACTCGAAATGCAGGACATATACGTATGTGACAAAATTTTTGTGTGAACATGAGCAGAATCCGTGACCATAAAATTTTTCTTGGTGGACCCCCTAAAGTTGATGCAACAAAGATCCTTAGCTATATATATTGCGCTTAGACGGCAATTTACAGCTAAAACGTTCCAACGCTAGCATACCCTGTAAGCATACAAATTATAATAGTATGAAAACATGTAAAAAAGGGAAAGAAAAGGAAATCAAATTGATGATATGCATACAAAATGCATATTATGATGCCAAGAAAACCCTTATCAAATAACAAATCCAGGCTAGGTGTCATTAGATCAATTAATTACAATAAAAATTGCAATTTCTATTTTTTGTGCTAACGAGTTGGTTCCGGTTCCGTATCCGGTTCTTTGGAGTTCCGGTCGATCCCTTTAAAGTAAGTGAAGTGACCCAACTCACTTTGATCCTCCCGTCATCTTAGGACAAGCCTTGACAGTGCATGCATCCGAAACAGTTCCGTACAGCAAATTGATTCGGTTGAAGAAGTCCACAACTAAAATCAATTTGAAACGGGATTATTCTCTTTGTTCTTGTTTGGTGGCTATTTTTATCAGCGGAATTTTCCCCGCAATTGGCAACAACCTCCCCCATTTGAGCTGGGTTTTTTAGAAACCGTGTCAAAATTAAAAGCATAAAATTAGATATATATATTAATATATATACGGTACATTTCACAGAAAGATACGTAAACAAGAAACAAAAATGCTCCTCTGCAGCATGAAAAAAGTATATAATATGGGTGATGGTGAGGTTGCAAAATCAAGAGAGGACTAGTCTTTAGAATGCTTAATATGGGGCTAGGTTCAAAAATAGAAGAGGACTAGGTTGTGAGCGAATTAATATGGGCACAGCTTCGCCGAACAACCCATATTCGCGGTTTATAAATGTATTTCAGTATGCATATCCATCCACGCTACGTTTAGTTTATAGTTAGTCAAACTTTTTCTTCTAGAAACGTTTTATACTGACCAGTGCGTTTTATTCATTTATATATACGGAAAATTTATATTTCAAGAATAATCTTAGGATTCTGACCTTCTATTTCCTCCCTGCTTGAACCAACAGCTTTAGCCTGATGTCCTTAGACCTCTTCTCGTTGCTTGCAGCAGTTCAACCCGACCACATGATGATAATTTACGCACATACGTATTCCTAGCTAGTCTATTAACAGGGTACGTATATGCAAACAACTGTATTCAATGAGTACGTATTCAATTTCTTAAATTTCTTTTTACTGACTGAAATTGATAGCTCTGTATGCGACAAAAGCTAAGACGAAGCGTGAAATCCCGCGAATATGGGTTGTTCGGCGAAGCTGTGCCCATATTAATTCGCTCACAACCTAGTCCTCTTCTATTTTTGAACCTAGCCCCATGTTAAGCATTTTAAAGACTAGTCTTCTCTTGATTTTGCAACCTCACCATCACCCATATTACTTTTTTCATGCTCCAGAGGAGCATTTTTGTTTCTTGTCCTTCTATCCTTTTAAAGATTCTCCTCCAAGCGTCTAATGCATCATGGCATTACGCCATTTGTGTAAGCATATAAACTATACACAACCTGCAAATCAGGCTCAGTAAGCCATGACAGCAGTGATCCAGTTAACAATAATTTCAGCCATTTAAATATAAGCGCTGACTAAAGACATATTTTGAGTGCCATTCGAAGAGAACGAACGGTAACTCTAAATCCGGTTCATCCCAAAACGCTGTTTTAGGCCGTTTGACCAGTGGTTAATAGGGCTCCTGGGCCGTAGTGACCAGTGGTCACTTCCGTCGGTTTCGGCTAAATGCCGATTGAAACGAGCGTAGTCGATTTACTGTAAATGCCCCCGACCAAAACGCCGAAAACCGCGTTTTAGGCCGTTTGACCAGTGGTCAATAGGGCTCCTACGCCGTAGTGACCAGTGGTCACGTCCGTCGGTTTCGGCGATATACCCATTGAAACGAACGTAGTCGATTTACTATATATGCCCCCGACCAAATGCCGAAAAACGCAGTTTTAGACCGTTAGACCAGTGGTCAATAGGCCCCATAGGCTGTAATGACCAGTGGTCACTTCCGTCTGTTTCGGCGATATGCTCACTGAAACGAGCGTAGTCGATTTACTATATATGCCCCCGACCAAAACGCCGATAAACGCAGTTTTAGGCCGTTTGACCAGTGGTCAATATTCCCCGTTGGAAGGCTGAAATTTTGCATACAAAGGTTATTTGGCATGGGGAATTCACTGGTGGTGTCACTTCGCTGATCTAACCCATTAGTTGCTTGCATTTTTCCGCTTTAGCGCTTTTCTTAGCAGGATTAATTAATAAATTAATTAATTAATTAATAAAACAAAATTAAGGGGGGTCGAACGCTGACCAAGGGCGGGGGGGGTCGTCGCACAGCGTGCGGGTGGGACAATTTGAAAGAACAGAATTGTGTCAGCATGAGAAAACGTTTCCATAGGGGTTTTTGGAAAACAGGATGAGGGGGGCCGAACGACTAAAGGGGGGGGGGTCGTCGCACTGCGTGGGGTTTAGGAAATTGAAAGAATTCAATGTTTACCGTACGTAGATGTAAGGCCGCAGCTTCGAACCAGGGTGTATCGGACACCCGAATTAAGGGGGACGAACGCCCTATATGGGGGGAGGGGTCGTCGCACTGCGTGGGGTTTAGGAAATTGAAAGAATTCAAATTTTTCCGTACGTAGATGTAAGTCAGCAGCTTCTAAAAAGGGTTTATCGGACAACAGAATTAAGGGGGGCGAACGCCCTATATGGGGGTAGGGGTCGTCGCACTGCGTGGGGTTTAGGAAATTTAAAAAAACGAAATTGCTTCTGCATCAGAGAACGTTTACAGAGTGGTTATCGGAAAACAGGAAGACGGGGCGGCCGAACTCCCACGTGGGGGGGGGGGGTCGTCGCGGTGCGTGTGGTACGGAAAATTTGAAAAAACGCAATTGTCTCTGCATCAGAAAAGGTTTGCAGAGGGGTTATCGGAAAACAGGATGACGTCAGTAGCGTAGATACAAATAATTTTCAGGGGGGGCGGTTTGGACCGAAGTCCGGGGGGGGGGGGGTAAAATTTATTTTTTGCTCAACAACACTTGCATGAACACTAAGCACAAAATTTCTAAGGTTCTTAGCTTGAATAGATTGCGGCCGAAAGCGGCATGCTAAAACCCAAAAGGGGGGTCCGGGGGCGGAGCCCCCCAGAAGTTGATAAAATTTTTCAATTTCACCACTAAAACGCTATTGAAACATTGAATTCTTTGCATTATATATTATCAATTCCCAAACCAAATTTTGTAGTTTAATTTGCTATATATCTTCCACTTTTACATATAGTATCGTACGAAAACTGGATGCTCCCATTATGTACAGGGTATTCCAAGCAACACATATCCAGTATATATAATATATATATATATATATATATATGTATATATCCAACATTTAAAACAATGATGTTTGCAATAATGCAGTTTATGAAACTAAAAAGCTGGCAAAGCAAAGTAAAGTAAAGCAAACAAGTAAAGGTTTAATTATATACAGTATATATATGCTAATAATGAAGTCGCGCCGACGGCGCAAAAAATTTTCAATGAAGTTCAAATGCACTAATCTTGGGGGTATTTTAATACAATTTCTTTGTGTTTATGATAAATTTAAACGCCCGCGCTCCGCGGGCTTACAATTTTTCTTCTGGCCATTTTTTTCATGGGGCAAAATCATTTCGGGGGGGGGCGCCCGCCCCCCCCGTATATACGCTAGTGGATGACGTGATAATTTGAAAGAAGAACACACTTGTTTCAGTACGAGTAAACGATTCTATAGGGGTTTTTGGAAAACAGGATGAGGGGGGGGGGCGAACGAACAACCAGGGGGGGGGGTCGTCGCACTGCTTGGAATTTAGGAAATTGAAAGAGTGCTGTTTTTTCGGTACGCAGACGTAGGTCAGCAACTTCTAAAAAGATTTTAGCGGATAACAGAAGTAAGGGGCGGGGCAACCAACGCCCTCCATGGGGGGAATTGCGCTGCGCCCGGATGGGGTAATTTGAAAGAACAGAATTGTTTCAGCATGAGAAAACGTTTCCTTAGGGGCGTTTGGAAAACAGGATGAAGGGGGGCTGAACGACCACCAGGGGAGGGTAGTCGCACTGCGTGGGGTTTAGGAAATTGAAAGAACTCAATTTCTTCCGTACGTAAATGTTCAGAAACTTCTAAAAAGGGTTTATCAGAAAACAGGATGAAGGGGGGCCGAACGCCCACCGGGGGGGGGGTCGTCGCACTGCGTGGGGTTTAGGAAATTGAAGGAATTCAATTTTTTCCGTACGTAGAAGTAAGTCGGCATTCGGCAACTTCTAAAAAGGGTTTATCGGAAAAGAGAGTTAAGGGGAATCGAACACCCAACAAGGGGGGGGGGGGTCGTCGCACTGGGTGGGATTTAGGAAATTGAAAGAACGCAGCTGTTTCCGTATATACGTAGATGTAAATCAGCAACTTCTAAAAAGGATTTATCGGAAAACAGAATTAACGGGAGTCGAATGCCCACCAAGGGGGGGTGTGGTCGTCGCACTGCGTGGGATTTAGAAAATTGAAATAATTCAATTTTCCCCTACGTAGATGTAGGACAGCAACTTCTAAAAAGGGTTTATCGGATAACAGAATTAAGGGGGGGCGAACGCCCACCTTGGGGGGTGTCGCGCTGCGTGCGGATGGGATAATTTGAAAGAACAGAATTGTTTCAGCATGAGAAAACGTTTCCGTAGGGGTTTTTGGAAAACAGGATGATTGGGTGCCGAGAGCACAACCAGCGGGGGGGGGGGGGGTTTGTCGCACTGCGTGGGGTTTAGGAAATTGAAAGATTTCAACTTTCACTTTCACAGGGTCCACTTTGGAGGGGTCCTCCAATGACAAAAAATGTTTCCCTCACCAAACGCTTTCATTTGATACCAAATCTGCAAACTTTTCGAAAAATCGATTTTTGACCGGCCCCCACCCCTGACCAGGGCACCACAGCTCGCTAGGGACACTTTAGAGGGGTCCTCCAATGACAAAAAATGTTCGCCTCACCAAGGGCTTTCATTTGATACCAAACTTGGCCACTTTTGAAGAAATCGATTTTTGGCCATTTTGGACCGATCCGGACCGTGGTCAGGGCGCCACAGGCCGCTGGGTCCACTTTGGAGGGGTCCTCCAATGACAAAAAATGTTCGCCTCACAAAGGGCTTTCATTTGATACCAAACTTGGCCACTTTTGGAAAAATCGATTTTTGGCCATTTTGGGCCCGGTACCCGGTCCGGACCCCTGGCCAGGGCGCCACAGGGGTCCGAGCGAAACCTACTATAGCCTATGCTCTAGTGCTCCCGCACCCCACCCCAAACCCCAAATAAGAGAGACCTGCTCACTGTAGATATTTCTGTAGAAGAGGTTAAAGTTGGAGTTGCGACACGGTAGGGCCCACCACCATCAGGATGCTCCCCAGCCACATGGATAGGTCCTACAGCGAAACTAATGGGCCTTTTAGATTCACCATATAGGGGTTCCTATTCGAATACAAAACCTCAGCCCAGCAGCTCTCATGTGTAGGGCTCCACAGTCCCTAGGCCGAGACCCCCCCCCTTTTACACACTAATTTTGGACCCATGGCCAGAAAATCACAGGGGCCAGATCCAAAATTCATATAGCCTGTCACCATCAGGCCCATGGGGCAATGCTCCACAGCCAACCTTAGGCCCATCGGCCTACCCCAGTTAAAGAAGACCCGAACAGAAGGATTGACCATTTTGGAAAAAATCTTCGAAAAAATCGAAATCCTGCTATGTACACAGACCTATGGGGAGGCCCTACCTACTCCATACTCATTTCCCCAGAAATGGGGAAAAAGTTGTTCAAAAAAACCCCCATATGGTATAGGAAATCGAAGACCTCCGATCCCTACGGGGGGGGGGAGAAAAAAAATTGGAGAGAAAGACGTGCATTGAAAAGTTGAATCTGTCATATCTCAAAAACGGCTCGGTCGATTTTGCTCAAATTTGCAGAGCATGTATAGCGCGGCGGGAAAAAAAACCCAAATTTTCGAATTTTGGCTGGAATTTTTTTATTAAGCGACAAATCGAAAATCTAACGATAGCTACCATGAGGCCTTGCGAAGAGCTTCAAAATGAGCCATAAAACGTCTCTCTAGCACTTACGGTTGGTGAGAAATTTTCGACCAAACCGATGGGAAAAAAACCCAATGCGGGAAAAAAAACCCATGGGCGGGAAAAAAAAACCCAGCCGAATTTTTGCTGCAAGCATGCTAGAACGGTTTTGACTATACCATTCGAAAGAGCGGGTCATTTTTAGTACATCTGAATCAAAAAATATCAATATTTTTGCAAAAAATCATGTCAGATTGACTTTTGAAAATTTCGTATGTTTAACACGTAAACATAGGCAAATTTTGGAAATTTTTGAAATTTGCTTAATTTCTGCAGTTTAAGCATCCTATCGCATAGAAAACGTGTTTTTATTGCATTTAAAGCCAAACCCGACCTATTTTAGTGAAAAATTAGCGATTTTTGGCGAAATTTGAAAATTTGGCTTGAAAATGGCACCATCTCGGATTTTGGCCACCTGGACCACACATAGAAGGTCGAACCTAGGTAAAATCTATACTAAATTAAACAGGAGGCTCTGCTGAGCTAGGGAATGCATGAATTTTTCCTTTGCTGCTAATGGCTAGAAAAAAATTTCATTTTGAAATTTGGGTTTTTTTTCCTGCACATGGGTTTTTTTTCCCGCCGAGTCTAGGTCACCCCCAGGTCGCACCACAGGTACTAGAGCCAAATTGCATACACCGTCGTGAAGTTCGAGACATATCCTCTGTGAAACTGTTATCCGTTTTGGGCTAGGTCTTTCCAGTAGTTCAGGGTGACCCCCCAAAGTTGACCCTGTCTGACCCCCATGTTGGGACCAAAAATTCCAAAATTTTCAAAGTCCCAAAAAATTTGCTGGGAGGCAGCGGGAGCTACAATAATACATCCTCTAGGGTAGTTTTGGACGCTCTTTAAGATAGGCTATTAAAATCCGATCTAGCTCATATGGGTGACTCACACTGGCGATGGGTTTTTTTCCCGCATATCGGATTGGGTTTTTTTCCCGCCGCGCTATACCCCTCGTGAAGGCGTTTCTACTGCTACAATATGAAGGCTCTACCTCAACTCCTCCGCCGGCACCAGGGAAAACTATTTTCCAAGAGGCGCAATACGCCTTTCTTCCCTATTCTAGGTAGTGCGCTGACGCGCACTACCTGATATGTGTGAAAAGTGGCGGGAGACAGTGTAAAATAAGCTGAGCAGAAGCTGCGCAAAATCCTGCGCAGATTTCATGCGCAAATTGTAGAGCACATCGAGTTTAGTATGTCTGTGAAGTTTCAGCCCCGTATCACTTACCGTTAAAAAGTTGCGCTCCGGACCTGTTATGGCGGCGATGTTTTTTTCCGGTTTCTCCTATTTGATGGTTGTATTGTACATAATGTTCGCCGCTTTCACGTGTACTGCAGCGGTGGGCCGACCTAAAGGGCTATAGGGTCTAGTAGTACCCTCTAAAGAATTTAAGAATCGCAGCTTTTTTGCGCCGCAACTGCGCCACAGCGCAGCAGTGACGCCGCAAAGTCGGCTCATAGCGAAAAGTGACCATTTTTGTGGTCGTCGCTCAGGTCGAACGTTACGAGCTGGAGCTGATTTCTTTTTATATTCAGAAATTACATATATTGAACTAACTAACGGTCCAGGTTGCGTGTCTCTATCTCTTCCCAAGCGACCACAGTGGCCCGTCAAAAATGGCGAAAATTCGAAAAATGAAAAATCGAAATTTCTCGCTATCTGTGCACCTTTGAAAGCTCAAATCTTCCATACAATGGTTTTCTGGTACGGAGAATCGATTCCCGCAGTCAGTTTTACCGTCAGACCCACCCATCTTGCTGGGCTGGTTCCACTTTGCCGTCGGGAGGGTAAAGTCGGAAACCGCTTCCTGGAGGGCCATAGTAGGCTTTAACCTGTTTTCCAAACGCCCCTAAGGAAACGTTTTCTCATGCTGAAACAATTCTGTTCTTTCAAATTACCCCATCCGGGCGCAGCGCAATTCCCCCCATGGAGGGCGTTCGATCCCCCGCCCCTTAATTCTGTTATCCGCTAAAATCTTTTTAGAAGTTGCTGACCTACGTCTGCGTACCGAAAAAACAGCACTCTTTCAATTTCCTAAATTCCAAGCAGTGCGACGACCCCCCCCCCTGGTTGTTCGTTCGCCCCCCCCCCCCTCATCCTGTTTCCAAAAACCCCTATAGAAACGTTTACTCGTACTGAAACAAGTGTGTTCTTCTTTCAAATTATCACGTCATCCACTAGCGTAGATAGGGGGGGCGGGGGGGCGGCCGCCCCCCCGAAATGGTTTTGCCCCCTGAAAAAATTGGCCAGAAGAAAAATTTTAAGCCCGCGCGGAGCGCGGGCGTTTAAATTTATCATAAACACAAAGAAATTGTATTAAAATACCCCAAAAATTAGTGCATTTGAACTTCATTGAAAATTTTTCGCGCCTTCGGCGCGACTTCATTATTAGCATATACTGTATATAATTAAACCTTTACTTGTTTGCTTTACTTTACTTTGCTTTGCCAGCTTTAAGGTTCATAAACTGCATTATTGCAAACATCATTGTTTTAAATGGTGGACATGTGCTGCTTGGAATACCCTGTACATAATGGGAGCATCCAGTTTTCGTACGATACTATAAAAGTGGAAAATATATAGCAAATTAAACTACAAAATTTGGTTTGGGAATTGATAATATATAATGCAAAGAATTCAATGTTTCAATAGCGTTTTAGTGGTGAAATTGAAAATTTTCCACAACTTATGGGGGGCTCCGCCCCCCAGACCCCCCTTTTGGGTTTTAGCATGCCGCTTTCGGCTACAATCTATTCGAGCTAAGAACCTTAGAAATTTTGTGCTTAGTGTTCATACAATTGTTGAGCAAAAAAATAAAAAATTTACCCCCCCCGGGCTTCGGTCCAAACCGCCCCCCCTGAAAATGTTTTGTATCTACGCTACTGGGGGGGGGGGGGGGGAGGGGAGACCCCACGCAGTGCGACGACCCTACCCCCCATATAGGGCGTTCGCCCCCCTTAATTCTGTTGTCCGATAAACCCTTTTTAGAAGCTGCTGACTTACATCTACGTACGGGAAAAATTTGAATTCTTTCAATTTCCTAAACCCCACGCAGTGCGACGACCCCTCCCCCCATATAGGGCGTTCGCCCCCCTTAATTCTGTTGTCCGATAAACCCTTTTTAGAAGCTGCTGACTTACATCTACGTACGGAAAAAATTGAATTCTTTCAATTTCCTAAACCCCACGCAGTGCGACGACCCCCCCCCCCCCGGTGGTCGTTCGGCCCCCTTCATCCTGTTTTCCAAAAACCCCTATGGAAACGTTTTTTCATGCTGACACAATTCTGTTCTTTCAAATTATCCCATCCGCACGCAGTGCGAAAGATGGGATGCAACGGGAAAGAACAGATATTGTGTCGAGCATGAAGAAAACGTTTCCATAGGGGTTTGGGAAAACAAGGATGAGGGGGCCGAACGACTTTAAAGGGGGGGGGGGGCCTCGTCGCACTGCGTGGGGATTAGGAAATTGAAAGAATTCAATTTTTCCGTACGTAGATGTAAGTCAGCAGCTTCTAAAAAGGTTTATCGGACAACAGAATTAAGGGGGACGAACGCCCTATATGGGGAGGGGTCGTCGCACTGCGTGGGAGTTTAGGAAATTGAAAGAATTCAAATTTTTTTCCGTACGTAGATGTAAGTCAGCAGCTTCTAAAAAGGGTTTATCGGACAACAGAATTAAGGGGGGCGAACGCCCTATATGGGGGTAGGGGTCGTCGCACTGCGTGGGGTTTAGGAAATTTAAAAAAACGAAATTGCTTCTGCATCAGAGAACGTTTACAGAGTGGTTATCGGAAAACAGGAAGACGGGGCGGCCGAACTCCCACGTGGGGGGGGGGGGGTCGTCTGCCCGGTGCGTGTGGTACGGAAAATTTGAAAAAACGCAATTGTCTCTGCATCAGAGAAAAGGTTTGCAGGGGTTATCGGAAAACAGGATGACGTCAGTAGCGTAGATACAAAATAATTTTCAGGGGGGCGGTTTGGACCGAAGTCCGGGGGGGGGGGGTAAAATTTATTTTTTGCTCAACAACACTTGCATGAACACTAAACACAAATTTCTAAGGTTCTTAGCTTGAATAGATTGCGGCCGAAAGCGGCATGCTAAAACCCAAAAGGGGGGTCCGGGGGCGGAGCCCCCGAGAGTTGATAAGATTTTTCAATTTCACCACTAAAACTATTTGATGAATTCTTTGCATTATATATTATCAATTCCCAAACCAAATTTTGTAGTTTAATTTACCATATATCTTCCACTTTTACATATAGTATCGTACGAAAACTGGATGCTCCCATTATGTACAGGGTATTCCAAGCAACATATCCAGTATATATAATATATATATATATATATATATATGTATATATCCAACATTTAAAACAATGATGTTTGCAATAATGCAGTTTATGAAACTAAAAAGCTGGCAAAGCAAAGTAAAGTAAAGCAAACAAGTAAAGGTTTAATTACCTACAGTATATATATGCTAATAATGAAGTCGCGCCGACGGCGCAGAAAATTTTCAATGAAGTTCAAATGCACTAATCTTGGGGGTATTTTAATACAATTTCTTTGTGTTTATGATAAATTTAAACGCCCGCGCTCCGCGTGGCCTTACAATTTTTCTTCTGGCCATTTTTTTTCATGGGGCAAAATCATTTCGGGGGGGCGCCCGCCCCCACTATACGCTAGTGGATGACGTGATAATTTGAAAGAAGAACACACTTGTTTCAGTACGAGTAAACGTTTCTATAGGGGTTTTGGAAAACGGATGAGGGGGGGGGCGAACGAACAACCGGGGGGGGGGGTCGTCGCACTGCTTGGAATTTAGGAAATTGAAAGAGTGCTGTTTTTTCGGTACGCAGACGTAGGTCAGCAACTTCTAAAAGATTTTAGCGGATAACAGAATTAAGGGGCGGGGGATCGAACGCCCTCCATGGGGGGAATTGCGCTGCGCTAAGGTGGGAATTATTTGAAAGAACAGAATTGTTTCAGCATGAGAAAACGTTTCCTTAGGGGCGTTTGGAAAACAGGTTAACCTACTATGGACCTCCAGGAAGCGGTTTCCGAATTGACCCTCCCGACGGCAAAGTGGAACCAGCCCAGCAAGATGGGTGGGTCTGACGGTAAAACTGACTGCGGGAATCGATTCTCCGTACCAGAAAACCATTGTATGGAAGATTTGAGCTTTCAAAGGTGCACAGATAGCGAGAAATTTCGATTTTTCATTCGAATTTTCGCCATTTTTGACGAATTGCTGTGGTCGCTTGGGAAGAGATAGAGACACGCAACCTGGACCGTTAGTTAGTTCAATATATGTAATTTCTGAATATAAAAAGAAATCAGCTCCAGCTCGTAACGTTCGACCTGAGCGACGACCACAAAAATGGTCACTTTTCGCTATGAGCCGACTTTGCGGCGTCACTGCTGCGCTGTGGCGCAGTTGCGGCGCAAAAAAGCTGCGATTCTTAAATTCTTTAGAGGGTACTACTAGACCCTATAGCCCTTTAGGTCGGCCCACCGCTGCAGTACACGTGAAAGCGGCGAACATTATGTACAATACAACCATCAAATAGGAGAAACCGGAAAAAAACATCGCCGCCATAACAGGTCCGGAGCGCAACTTTTTAACGGTAAGTGATACGGGGCTGAAACTTCACAGACATACTAAACTCGATGTGCTCTACAATTTGCGCATGAAATCTGCGCAGGATTTTGCGCAGCTTCTGCTCAGCTTATTTTACACTGTCTCCAGCCACTTTTCACACATATCAGGTAGTGCGTCAGCTACACTAGAATAGGGAAGAAAGGCGTATTGCGCCTCTTAAAATAGTTTTCCCTGGTGCCGGCGGAGGAGTTGAGGTAGAGCCTTCATATTGTGGCAGTAGAAACGCCTTCACGAGGGGTATAGCGCGGCGGGAAAAAACCCACTCCGATATGCGGGAAAAACCCATCGCCAGTGTGAGTCACCCATATGAGCTAGATCGGATTTTAATAGCCTATCTTAAAGAGCACCCAAAACTGGAATTTTTGGTCCCAACATGGGGGTCAGACAGGGTCAACCTTGGGGGGGTCACCCTGAACTACTGGAAAGACCTAGCCCAAAACGGATTACAGTTTCACAGAGGATATGTCTCGAACTTCACGATGGTGTACGGAATTTGGCTCTAGTACATGTGGTGCGACCTGGGGGTGACTTAGACTCGGCGGGAAAAAACCCATGTGCGGGAAAAAATCCCAAATTTCAAAATGAAATTTTTTTCTAACCATTAGCAGCAAAGGAAGAATTCATGCATGTCCTAGCTCAGTAAAGCCTCCTGATTAATTTGGTATAGATTTTACCTAGGTTCGACCTTCTATGTGTGCTCCTGGTGGCCAAAATCTGAGATGGTGCCATTTCAAGCCAAATTTTCAAATTTCGCCAAAAATCGCTAATTTTTAACTAAAATAGGTCGGGTTTGGCTTTAAATGCAATAAAAACATGTTTTCTATGTGATAGGATATTTAAACTGCAGAAATTAAGCAAATTTCAATAACTTCAAAAATTTGCCTATGTTTACGTGTTAAACATACGAAATTTTCAAAAGTCAATTTGACATAAATTTTTGCAAAAATATTGATATTTTTTGATTCAGATGTACTAAAAATGACCCACCTTTCGAATGGTATAGTCAAAACCGTTCTGGCATGCTTGCAGCAAAAAGTTCGGCTGGGTTTTTTCCCGCCCATGGGTTTTTTCCCGCATTGGGTTTTTTCCCATCGGTTTGGTCAAAAATTTCTCACCAACGGTAAGCGCTAGAGAGACGTTTTGAAGCTTCATTTTGAAGCTCTTCGCAAGGCCTCATGGTAGTTATCGTTAGATTTTCGATTTGTCGCTTAATAAAAAAGTTACAGCCAAAATTCGAAAATTTGGGGTTTTTTCCAGCCGAGCTATACATGCTCTGCAAATTTGAGCAAAATTCCGACCGAGCCGTTTTGAGATATGACAGATTCAACTTTTCAATGCACGTCTTTCTCTCCAATTTTTCTCCCCCCCCCCGTAGAATCGAGTCTTCGGGGGGGGGGGGGGGGGGGGGGGGGGGGGGGGCGGGCGGGCGGGGCGCGGCGGGAGGGGGGCCCGGGGGGGGCGGGGGGGGCGGGGGGGGGGGGGGGAGGGGGCGCGGGGGGGGGGGGGGGCGGGGGAGGGGGGGGAGAGAGAGAGAGAGAGAGAGAGAGAGAGAGAGAGAGAGAGGGGGGGGGGGGGGGGGGGGGGGGGGGGGGGGGGGGGGGGGGGGG
>JASAND010014390.1:0-20438 GCA_030248195.1 Trissonchulus latispiculum
CGCATGTCATGATAGCCCTTATGCCGCACATGGCGGTCGGAATAAAACTAGCTTTAGATTATCGCAGCATTTCTGGTGGCCCGGAATGTATGCTGATGTTAAGCGATGGGTCGAATCTTGTCCCCGCTGTCAAAAACGAAAGGGGCCCCCAAAAAACCCAAAAGCCCTGCTTCGACATGCTCCCATGGCTGTCGAACCTTTCGAACGCGTTCACTGTGACCTAATGGATGTCAGCAAGACTTCAAAAAGCGGAATGAAACACATTTTGAGCTTCATTGATGCCTTCTCGAAATATGTGATTGCCATACCTGTTAAGAACAAAACTGCTTACTCTATTGCGCAAAGTTTTCTCGAGTTCATTACTTTACAATATGGCTCTCCAAAGTTGTTGATTTCAGATCAGGGCAAAGAATTTGTCGCCCAGCTGAATAAGGAAATTTGCTCACAGGTACAGACTCGCAAACTTGAAACCACTAGATATCATCCTGCCGCAAATGGACAGGTTGAACGCTGGCATAGGACACTATTAGATATGCTTGCTACGGTTACCGAGAACCACTTAGAGTGGGATAATATGGTACCGTACTGCCAGTTTGTTGCGTACAACACCTTCATCAATTCGACTACAGGCGAAACCCCTCATTATTTGCTGCATGCCTGGGATCCTGTTCTCCCCAGCGCTACTAACGTTTCAATTCCCACCGATCGAAAATATTCTGGATTCGACTATGTGAGGGAAGCCACTGAGGCACTCCAACTTGCTTGGTCGTTAGCACGCGAAAAGATCGGCGCTGCGCGGGAAATTAACGATAGAAATTATAACAAAAACGCTGTAGAACCAAAATTCCAGGTTGGTGATTTAGTCATGATTAAGGCTTCGAATGTAGCTAAGCGCGATCAAGTATATAAACTTTTGGATAAGAAGATTGGCCCATACCGTGTTGAGAAAATTGTCGGTTATGTTGCGGAAGTATACCCTGCAGGCAATCGCCGTGCCAAGAGGGTCAAGGTACAGTTCAATAACATGTACCCCTGTGTGGAACCTCGTGTGATTACCGCGCCCGTCCATGACCATGGCGACGAAGGCTCTGATAGAGCTGAATTTCCTATCCCTGACGAACAACCGGTTAAGAGTGTTTCAAAGTTACAGAAAGCTAACCTACCCAAGACGCCACCCCCAGCCGATTCGCCTTCCGAAAATGAGACTCCCGAGCCATTCGTCCGCAAACAACCCAGCCGGAGATCTAAGGTCAGTCGTCCTGACACTAGCCCTGAGAAACCTCCCGTTCAGCCTAGAAAACGTGTACCCCTATCCCCTAAACAGAAAAGTGTTGCTCCGCCGAAGGTTGTGATTTCCTCGCAAGACTCTGCTACTGAAACTGACAGTATTCCACAGTTCGTAGGAGAAGAATCACTTTCTCCCGAAAATGATCCCATAGCGTTTAATCGTAGGAACTTCTTTAATCCTGTAGATGCACGTTGGCAAGGACATATGGCCTTACTACGTGGCCTTCCCGTAGAACATCGTCTTCCGGAAATGATGAGACACACCTCCCTACATGAACCATATGAGGTAATCAATGTCGTGGCTGACGGAAATTGTTTCTACCGAGCCATCTCTCTAGCCATTACGGGATCCGAAGATCATTGGAAAACTGTAAAACGTGGGTTACTAGAATTCTTCTCTACCTATGAACATAAACGCCGATTTAGGACACTTTTCACTGATCCAGAAGCTGTTAGACATAGACTGACTAAGACTGCTGAATATGCAACAGATGACGAGTTATTTTTGACTGCTGCCTGGTTACGTACTCCTTATACAATCTTACTCAAAGTTTGGCAAAGTATGGGCATGGCAACAATTCCTGCCAGATGCTCTGTTAGGTTCTAGCCAAAGTTATGAACGAAATGCACTGTATCTGTACAATGAAAACAGTGATTATTTCATGGTAGTGCTTTCAGTGCAAACACCAGCTGACTGGAAATGGCCTATTAGTTAATCCCAAAATTTCGATTATGGAGTTAGTATCTTCTTCCTCTTCCAATCAGTCGTCTCCGCTGAGCGTGCCAACCAAGGTGGCAGATCGCCTGCATCAAATGTCGAGAAACTATTCTCCGAAAGCCCATTGCTTTCTGGTGCTAGTCCCATCTTTAGAAATCCCTTTAGGAAGTCCCAACGCGGGAAGTCTTCCTCTGGCCCTCTATCGGGTCGACACTCGTCTGAGCAGTAAACTTGGACGCTAAACACCCCTGTGATTGTAAAATAGAAGTACTTGTAAAGTTTCTAGAGATATTATTCGCCAATTTTGTAAAGTCCTTGTACGATAATCATAACACTTTGCACTCTAATTCTGTATAGTTTTATTGCTATTGTTCTACAAAATTGTGCAGTATAACTTGCTTGACCTAACTTCTGTATCGCGAATAGTATTGATTGTTTGATTAAGAGGTCTCGGCCATAACATCTGCACCGATGATCTAGAGTTGTGAATTGTGTTAAAGTTGCTCCATGTTGGGCATTGCCTCAGTACATAACATCCGTACTAGAGGAGGAAATGTATTTTGATTGCCGTCTGCTCCATGTTGGGCACAGTACCTCGACCCTAACATCTGTCGATGGTATAGGCATATATTCGCAGAAGTTCTGGTCTTCGGGCAATAGGCCCATATGAAGTGCTCGGAATGCAGCTTCCGTAGTGGCTTCGATAACAATCGCTGCATATAAAAGTTTAGGATCATTCTGAAACTAAACACCCTAAAAATGATACAAAACTTACTTAAAATATCGTCCAAAAACATAAGATTCTATTGCTAATTAAATGCTATTTTATTGTAACATAGAAGTCTCCTGTTCTCTTATAATGATTGTACTATAAGATGTAATTTCCTATAATATAGTTTCTATTGTACAGTAGGTTAAAAAATACAAAATCATCCTATAAAAATAGATAAAATTCATAAAAATCTTAAAAAATACACAAAAACCATTTTTTCTTTCTTGTAATTGCACTGTTAATTGAACCTGATATCAGTAATTAATTGTCTGTTTAGTTATTAGTTTCTTGTGTGTGCTGCGTGAAATATTATTCAGTGAACCATTAGTTAATTCTAGAAGCGTGAGAGTGAAGTAACTTCAACAGTATAGCGAATGTCGTCATAGTCGTTAGTCCACCAATAGAATCCCTTCCGGCTGTTTGTTTGTGTCTGTATATTTGGGAAATAACCGTTTGAACGAATATAAACTTGTGTGTGTGTTGTTCAGGTTTGAGCGGATAAACCGAGATTTCATCATGCCACCGACGGATCTGCCCTACCGACATGAACCTGTAGTAGAGTACCAGCCTCCCACTCCTCCGCCCAATCCGGTCCTGCTGAATCCCGTGTCTTCTCCTCCAGACCCCGAGTCGTTGTACTACAGCTTGATGAGTCATGAGATTGGACCTCTGAGGGAACGCGATCACTTACCATCTGGACTGGTCAGAGTCCGTCTAGGAACCCGATACTTTGTTACCACGGATCCTCGTTTCCCAGAGTGGTTTCCCCCAAATCGTAGAGTTCATCTGTTGAAGGAAGGTATGCATGTTGCCCAGATGGCTGCCTATTTGTGCTTGAATTGTTTTTGGCGATTTGGCCTGTCATTTCACGGTGTTCCGTTTGTTCTGTATCCGTTGGAGGACAAATTTCGCGAGAAGACGAACATTTTCAAGCGTTGTCTTCTCCGTGCATTCCCTGCTGTCCAAGATCCGATTTTTTGTTGCCCTAATATTTATTGTCAATCTGATAAGACTGTCATGTTGCTTGAGCATAAGGATTGGTCGCATGCTACCAATGTTGTGTATGATGAGTACCAGATTAGTTTGCTTGATAAAGTCGGTTTTGTGCACCCTGATCTGCCTGCTTCTGTTTGTGATCCTTTCATGCCTATGTCGGAGGATACCACTCTCTATTTACCTAACCTGTTGGGTTATCAATATAACTATGTGTAATAACTGTTGCTTGTAATCGTATTGATGGTTGGTGTGTTATTGGGAACTGAGCATAACTTGTCCCTAAGCCCCTTCGCGTTTACACTGTCCCCGTCTTACCTTTAGGAATAACATTTGATGGCTCCGAAGCTCCCACCTGAAGTCTTGTCTGAACCCGAGTTCGTTAGTGATGATGCTGCATTAGCAATCCCATATAGCCTAGATTGCCCGCAGGAGTTTGAAGGTCCTCGCCGCATCCCCGCCGAATTACCCACTGGTCTCATGATGCTTCCCGGAACGGTAGACGTTTACACTGATCCCACCCGTAAGGATTTTAAGGTCAATTCCAGAATTCACTTAGTTAGCCCCCAGATTGCGCAAGTTTGTACGTTTCTCTGTGTTAACTGTTTCTGGCGCGTAGGTTTAAACTTTCATGGTGTCCCTATCACAGTATATCCCATCTCAGATGAAGTACGTAGATGTAATAACCCGATTAAACATAGATTAATAGATAGTATACCTAGTTTTGGCGCTGGCATTTTTAGATGTTCTAATATTTACTGTCAACATGTTTCTGTGCTTGTACTGCATGAGCTCGAAGGATGGATACACTCCCGTGGTGTCCAGAGCCTAGAGCCGAATGCGATATCCGCTCTGTATTCTGTTTGTCATTGCTTGTCTGCTCGGTTACCTAGAGATATCCTTGATTTCCGAATGCGCATGCCAGGTGAAAGTCCTTTGTTTGTCCCTAACATCTTAGGAGAATAAGTTGTCCTGTCCCGCTGCTAGTTAGGTTCCCACTGTCTGAGCGTTACACTTTTCTGACCGTATTCTATTTTTGTTTGTAGTCTTAAAGCAGGATGCCTTTGTCAATCGAAGCCTGGTTGTCTGGCTCTGAGAGTTTTGCCACCTCCACTGATCTGTCTAGTTTTTCCCCGCCTACAGGGTCCCCTAGAGCTCCTCGTTCCACACTCCCACCTGAGCCGCGCATCCCCACTATCCAGTATGAGTCGGCCCCCCTGCAGAATCCTGGCTCCTGCCTCACCAGCGAGGCCCTGAGCGCCTTGACGTCCCGCTGCCTGATTCACTGCGCCGCTGTTTTCGGACCACCAAGATCTACGTTGCTCCAGGCACTACTGCATTGTTCGCTCCCGGAAAGACGGTTCGTATCCTCGAACCGGAGGTAACTGACATGTGCACGCTTCTCTGTACAAATTGTTTCTGGCGTTATTCTTTGTCTTATCATGGTATCCCTACACAGATTCGCGCTGCTCCCCTCTCCCTTCTCTACGCGTCCTCCCTCCCTAAGTCACGTCTGCAGTCCCGCATGCCCACTGACTATAATGTTGAGTACCATTTTCCTAATCGCTTGTGCTTGTCTGAACGTGTGCTTGTGTTAAAAGCTCGTCTGGGGTGGAACCGCTGTTACTGGACCACCTACCATGTCCCCAGTACTGTTCGCATGTTTTTGGATGCTTTGCCCCGTGTGCACCCTGAATTGCCGCCTGACTTTGCATGCCCTGACTTGTAACTGTTTGCATGTTTCTGTTTCTGTGTCTGCTGATGTGTTCCCGTAAGAACGGATTTTAGTGATTAATTTTGGTAGATCTTGTCAGCCTTGTCGTGCTACCTAGGTAATTGCCCTTTCCCTACCATTTGACTCCCTTATTACAAGTTATGAGACAACTTACGGGAATGCACGCCTACTTGCATGTTTAGTTACGTACCGCACTGATCCGGATCTGTTGAAATGGTAATCGTTCAATGTATTAGCTATGGTGGGTATTGACTGATTAAGAATAGCTGAAAGGAAAAGACCTGCATTAACTCTGGTTCGGCAATTTAAAACGTAAGAACGTAGATACGAATTTGTTTTTCTAATTGTGTTTGGACTGAATAACTTCCAATGGAATAGTGATTTTGGCAACAAATCGGGATTTTGAAAATGGTTTTTGATTAATAAGATACGTAAAGTATGTATAGTTAGTCGACTAATCGCAATGTAAATGTTTGCTGTACAGGATCTGTGTTCGTTATGTTTTGACTAATCGCTTCACGTTCGCTTATTGTAATGTTATTAATTGCAGCTTGGTTGGACATAATTTCCTAGACATTTGGTTGAATTAGAGCATCACGCAACAGAAGGACTGTAGGCTAGCACTTTTATCATCTTGATGAAAAAGAATTTAGGTTTAGTTAACTACGAAGATAAACACGAATAAACTTGGGAGTAGCAGTTATTGTCCGGCCCGTGCTATGTGTGTACTATTTTTAGCTTGATATTTTTTGAAGTTTGGCTCCCACCGCCTTTCCACCTGCTTGGATCTCATCCCGCACCTTAACCAAGTTTTAACTAACAATTGTTTTCTCTTGTGCTTAATTTTTTTATGTTTGAATAGTGACCTGCTTGCGCCTCTCACACGTACACATTGGCTATCTAAGGAACTTGACTAACTCTGCTGGAAAGAAACTAACCTGATAGATTTGAGCGATGCGTGTTATAAGATGACTTCGACACACTAACACCGCACTTGCACTGCACGTTCTCACTACCCTTTTCTTGTGCCTGCACACGCTGATTTTCCACTTTCCTTCTGCCTTGGGTTTGATAGCAATTGATAGAATATAGAACAGAGGAGCTGTAGACTTTACAAATTGTTAATCGCGCGTGTTTTAGCTTGTCTATTCGTGTTGCTTATTTGTTTGTGTTCGCTTATAGGCTGTTTTGCTAGCAGTGGCTTTTTCATTTTTGGTCGGTCCGTGGTTCGATTCTTCCGATGATTGGTTGGTCCGTGGTTTGATTCCCTGGTTCGTGAAGTCAGCACCAACAGCGCCTCTCTCCGGCCTACCTCTCTGCCGTTAACGCCTGCTAATCGTCCGCGCCCTATACCCTCGGTCAGGCTCACCCTCCACCTAGGACTATCACGCATCGCTCACCCACATCACCACGTCGACGTCGAAGTTCCCTCCGTCCAACCACCTGCTGTCGATGTCCCGGCCACTACATCTTTTGGCGCCCCGGAAGCTCTGATCGAGGCGGACTATAACCGATCACCTTCCCATCCGTCCTTCAATCCTGATTTCAACCTTTCACATCTGAGCTCTGGCCGAAGCGGACTGTAACCGGTCATCTCTACTCTACTCTACTCAACATCGCTGCACCATGCCAACCAATAATCTCCAAGACTCTGGAATACGATCTGCCACTGTTCACCCTATTGTTTGTACATATCTGTTACTGCATGTGTTTTATCTGCTGCTTGCACCGATACCATATCTGTTTGTAATTGTCCCTCCCCCTAGTGAAAGATTACCCCATTTAGGAGTGTGAGGGAAGCAGATAAGCTTGTTTGCTTGTTTGGGATTTTTGGATCTTTTGCGTTTTGAGCCTGCGTTTTGAACCTTGTTTTTGAGCCTTGTTTGGATCGGTTTTGAGTCTAAAGGAGCCGAAGTGTGTACTCTCTATAATCTGTTTTAAGGTTTTAAGTCCTGTTTTGAGCCTAAACTGTCCTCTATTGAACTGCTATATCTGCCGTATCTGTTGAATTGTTGGGAGTCTTCTGGCTGACTGTTATGTAACTTGTTTGGTCGTTTTCGGACATCTTCGTTCTTTGTTGAGAAAATTACAAAAGCCTCTATTGGAAAAAGGAATCTTAAATCAAATTTAGCAATACTTGAGCAAACTAGTTAATTGGGGTTTTTCTGACAATTTAGAGGTTAAAACATATCTTTGGGGTTAATCAGGATTAATCGGGAATATTGGGAAACACCATGAGCCCTTGAGCAAACCACTATGTCACCTAAAATTACGTAACTTACGCTCATACAATGCCATCGCCTAACATCTAAAGAGACACAAAGATTTTCCGACTACAGTATCCAAAAATTGCACGTCACGACTACAGTATCCAAAAATTGCACGTCACGCACCTGGGAGAGTCGAGAGGCGGAGCTAGAGTTTTGACTGACAGGTCTTCCCCCCAGTTTTTGGGCAGTCTTGGGTTTTGCACTGATTGGGTTTGGTCGGTCTAGAGTGACCAGTTGGATTGCGTTGTGACTATACAGGCCAGTAGAGCCTTGCTTTATTCGTTGGCTAGCGGTGCCGTGAACCGTCTTCGTGTAACCTATCTCTGAGCTTGCGCCCTCGACTCTAACCATTCCAGTCCCTCAATTATTAGCTGTGATTCTCCGAGTTTGGATTTAACGCTCTCTCTCTCCGGATTTCAAAGGTAAACTTGATCTGCCATACCCTCAGGGGCTATTGCTGATTTGGGATAAGTTGTGATAAGTGAGTAAGTAAGGTGTCAATTTCATTTCGGAATACACACAAAAAACGGGAATTCCATAAGTTTGAGGCTGTTGTGAGAACTTTTGAATAGCTAATCCTTAACGATATGCAACATTGGTTAATTTAATTTAGTCAAACGTAACTGTATTTTGATTGCTTACAGTCCTGTGCAAAATTAGTTGGTAATTCTCTACATTCCTGTGTTAGATTAGTTGTTAATTCTCCGTCACACAATGTCCATCATCGTTCATCTATGTGCTTGTATGTAGCTTTGCAATATGCACAATTGGTATCTCTAACTGTTGTTTATTGGTATAAATTTGACTCCAAACTATAACCTTTTTGAGCCTACTCTTAACGTAACTTGTGACTGTTGAATGCAAATTGATGCCACTTGTTAAGATAACAATCTGTAACCATTAAAATCATTGTGTAACTAGACATTGGTAAATTTAGTGATTCATTTAATCAGCGCTCATTTCACCTAAGGACTTTTGGTGAGAAAACCAGGCTTTGGGAAATCACTTAACCAGCATTTCTCCGATAAAGAATAGGCCATTCCAACTGGGTTCTCCTTGCTAATTGTCTATACAGAACTTAGGACCGTGGAGAGTATTGCCCTTGTCTGTGTGATCCTATTGTAACCAAAACGGAGGGGAAGAGAACCCGGGAGGTTAGATTACATCCGACAAACTCCCAAAAACCAACTAAAACTTAACCATATTAGATCTGTTTTATCACATTAACACATGTCGAGGTCACCTTTGAGGGCCTGTACAGAACGATACAAGCAATATTTCGCAAAACGCACTTGTCTTGTTTCGCGGACCCATGGGGACTACAAAATATGTAAAAATGAGCAAAATCGGAGATGGTCGAAAAATCTCCAAAAAAGTGACCCCCCCCCCCCTTAAGGGGGGGGGGTCCATTTTTGGCCGATTTTTCGACCATCTCCGATTTTGCTCGTTTTCACATATTTTGTTCTCCGATTGGTATATTTTAACGAGTTTTTGAAATTAAAGCCGGATCGTTTACGGTTAATGAGTAATTTCACTTCAAAGTTGAGATCTCATGTGTTAAACATAGGAAACTGGAAAAGTTTCAATTTTTTTACTAGTGTCAAAAAATCTCGAAACTGGGCAAAGATTATCAGCATAATTTGGTATCGTTAGAAACGTCTGTTTATACACTTTGATTTGTTGGAATTAGATTTTTGATTTAGGCCTTTGAATTTTTTTAAATAATTTTTGAAACCTGCTGACTGCGAAAATTGACGTTTTTCGTTAGTGGAAACTGGGGGGGTTGTAACTTTGAGCAAGGATTACAAAAATTCAAAGGCCTAAATCAAAAATCTAATTCCAACAAATCAAAGCATATAAATAGACGTTTCTAACGATACTAAATGATGCCTATAATCTTTGCCCAGTTTCGAGATTTTTTGACACTAAAAATTTGGTTTTTTACCAAAATTTTGAATTTTTTCCATTTTTTGCCTATTACGTGAGACCATTGCAATCAGCAGCTACCAAATGCCAAAATATCTCGTTTTACGTAATTTCTGGTGGCTGCAGTTCAGTGTTGACTACAATTATTCCTGCTAAGTAGCCCAACGTGGTCGCTGCTTCCCAATCTGTCGGACTGGCACCCATATAGCAAAAATATCGATTTTTTTCAAATTTCTCAAAACATGACAAATTTGACATCAATCGAAAGCCCTTAATGCGGGGAACATTTTTTCTTCTTGGGCTATGGTCCGCAAATGCACCAAATTGAAGTTAATGGCTGTTAAAGGGTTGATCTAGCCTCAACATTGGCTTTGCTGCTCCCTAAAAGTCGCTAAAAAGGCATGAAATCACGTTTAGCCTGCCAACACAGGGGCAAAATTAATTCTTTAGATCAATTTTCAAAGGCACACCCCATTGAAGCTCCAAAATCGAAGACTGTTTAAGGAAAATTGCTTAGTCTCAAGCGGTACCCTCGTTTCGCCCATTATTACAATTGCAAGCAGTTGATAGCTCGTAACTCGTGGAGACATGGATGAAACAACTCAATATTTAAACTTGGTACGCACAACGTATGTGGCTACATTATGTGTAAAAATGAGCGAAATCCGTGACTACAAATTTTTTCATGGTGGACCGCCCCCCCCCCCCTTAAACTACTTAAACTAAGTAGTTTTTATGAAAGCAGTTCTACTTAAACGGCTTAATGTTTAAGTCGCTGAGAGTTTAAGTAGACCTGTATTTATGAAACGCCACTTTACTTAAAGTTTAAGTAGCTGGTTTTTTGTGAAAGCGGGTCTACTTAAACGACTTAAGTTAAGTCGTTTCAGTAGTTTAAGTCGTTTAAGTAGAAGTTGGTTTCACAAAAACCACTTCGTTTAAGTTAAGCCGTTTAAGTACTTTTTGTGAATCAACCCGTTGAGAGCTTCCGAACGATGAAAAACGGCTTTACAACTCCCACAACTGCGTAAGTTATGAAGCTTTTAAAATGGACACGTTTTCGTTTAAGTCGTTTAAGGTGGTGATTCCTTTTGGGCACATATTGTTGGTTGGCGACGTAAATCAACATGAAATTTGATGAAACTTTCCGAAATTAGTTCTTTTAGAGTTCTAACACCCTCCGCGCAATCCTGATTCAAAAATTCGAGATTTCAGGTCAGAGTGGTTTTTCCAAATTTCTGAACGTTTGACAGCTGCTATACAGTTATGACTATAGCCATTCGAAAGATCTCATTGAGCTTCACATTTTTGCTTTCTAAAGCAAGTTTCTAACTTTTCTCTACCGTGAGATATAACCGATTTTCTTGTTTTGGCGTCGAAAACTTGTCATCTTTGCAGAAATCAAATAATCCAACATTCCTTGAACTACGAAAGCCGTAAAATCAAACTAAGGGTGTCGATCTGAAGGTCTCATAGGGTCGATTCACAAAAAGTACTTAAACGGCTTAACTTAAACGAAGTGGTTTTTGTGAAACCAACTTCTATTTAAACGACTTAAACGACTTAAAGGACTTAACTTAAGTTGTTTAAGTAGACCCGCTTTCACAAAAAACCAGCTACTTAAACTTTAAGTAAAGTGACGTTTCATAAATACAGCTCTACTTAAACTCTCAGCGACTTAAACTTTAAGCCCTTTAAGTAGAACTGCTTTCATAAAAACTACTTAGTTTACGTAGACCGCTTAAATGCAGTTCAAAATCAGTCATTTCAGCCCCGTAGATTTACGGAGCTTAAACGACTTAAACGAAAAAGTGTCCATTTTAAAAACTTCATAAATTACGCAATTGTGGGAGTTGTAAAGCCGTTTTTACATCGTTCGAAAGCTCTCAATGAGTACTTTAATTCTACAATATCGTTGTAAGCGTAACTATTTTTTATAATCCGTTAATACTTCAAACACTAAGTTTTTTGTCTAATTTTAGCTTGTATCAGCTTCTAAATGAAAAAGAAGCCTTCTAAATGAACAAAGCAAAGCTTGATTTGCTTAAGCATGTTGTCCCAATTGAGAACCGATTTTTTACACAATTAACAAGCTGACTTGCATAAGAAGGTTTTGAGTCAATGGCAACACTCTAGCGCTTTCTCTTGCTCTAGCAAACAACAATTTTACCATGTACTAGCAAGTTTTTGGCATTTATAAGAAGCTGTTACATATGATTGCTTATCGTGGTGATTCCTTTTGGCGACATCAATTTGAACCAGTAGTATTCACTTAATTCTGGGAGCGAAGAAGCCATCTTGCATCAAATGTGGGTGAACATTTTTTAGCTATACAATGAATTTGATATTAACATTAATACTAATTAATTTGGTTGTCTATATTTAAACTAACGATTTTTAGATGAAGTGAAGTTTATGAGATTTTTTACCCGCTAAAGTAATTTTTTGCCGAGTTGTTGTTGTTGTTCCGGGCTTGTCAGCTTAGAAGCCATATGAGGGCACGTCTGCAAACAGCAGTCCAGCACACGTCTTCGACAGGCAGGTCCACACATCGGAACATCCGTCAGAAAAAAGATGTGGGGAAACGGACCACACCGCTCGGTAGCATAATTTAAGGACTCCAGATGCTTCAGTGTTGAACCGACACGGCGATGCCGTGTCCCCGGGAGGTTGGAACCCATTTGCGCCGTTGACCAGACGGATGCCAGGGGACACCTGTGGGGATCTCCATTTGATGGGGTCCATGTCCATCGGATTTCCCACGGAGGTTTTGCCGAGTTGAGCCCCCCTTTTGCCGAGTCATTTACATCATTCGATACCTCAGTCCAATAGCTGGGGGTCCCTTTCTCAGTTATGAAGTAGCGCCTTGTAATGGAGAAATTGGCAAAATGCATGGGTAACCTCGATTTTGTCTACACCAAAAAGCGGCTGCGAGAGCAACCCTAATAAATAATTTTATTTCCGCAAGCCTCGGGTTTTTGCTGCCATAATACGAATAGTTTATGTAAAGGCGTGTCTGCTCACTGTTTGGCCCACTTAAGCCTTCCAAAGACTTACTTTTGGTAATTTATTAGTAAATTTATTAGTTGCATCAACCTATGTTAAATACACTGCACAAAGGAAACAGCAATTTAAATGCTGGTCCGTATCTTTTAAAGCACATTTGCTGTTGAAGTTTAGTCAACTTTGCTATATCATTGTCGAAAACAAAAAATTGGGTTTTGAGAAATTAGCTCTAATTCGACAGAACTTAAGAAGTTTTGCGAAACAGACAAAATTAACAGTTTTCCCAAAATATTGAGCTTGTTTGCTCGTTAAACAATTTCATAAATAATAGTCCTCGGGAAGAAGTTTCTTTCGAAGCTGGAACTGGTCGATTTTCTTTAACTTTCCTACACTTGGAGTAATCCATGTTCGAAATTGTTTTCATTGTTTTCATTGTTTTCATCCAAATAGAACAGTTGCACTAAGACAGCTGTATTCTACGTAGTTGTAATAAGCACATTCCAAGGTTTAAAGAGATATCAAAATTATCGCTGAACTCCAAGAATTGAATAATATGCAGTCTTTGAAACTTATATGATAATACCGGGCCAGCACCTTTAAACTACCATTTTGACGTTATTGTAACTAGAGTTGTGACGCGGGCCGGTGGCGGGCCGCGGGCTCGGGCCGGGCCGCGGGCCGGGCCGGCCCGGCCCGGACCCGGCCCGGATTTTTCGGCGACGGCCGGGCCCGCGGCCCGGCCCGCCCGATTATAAATAGGCGGCCCCCCCCCGGCCCGCGGCCGGGTGTCGGGCCGCGGACCGGGCCGGTTTTTTACACGGTAAATGGCAATTTTTCAATAAATTTCGATGCAATTTCAAGTCTACAAGCAAAGTTTCATTTACGAATTTTCAATGGCTTTGTTTTTACACATAATGGAAATTAGAATTGAGCTGTGCCGGTATCTGGGGGGTGAAGGATGTTATATGGTGGCTACTTATTGGATATACCTAATCCTTTTTAAGTTACGTCTATGAGAAGGGTGTGGAAGCTTTTTATATGTGAACAGTTGTCGCAAAACAAGTGGAATGAAAACATTCGCTTGTATAATTAGGTTTGATGGTATTGGTCTTGATGTAAGGGGGTATCGTACGCAGTTTAAGACGCAGTGCTCTTGCTTGCGATCGTAGTTGCTACTTTGAAACGTAACCAACATCCAAAACCTTGTTAGACAAACTAAATGAAATTTGGTTTAGTTTAGTCCCTGCTGTTGGTCATGTAAGTTAGACCTTTATGTCAAAATCAAGCACGTGGACAAACTTAACACAAGAGACATTCAGAACAGACAGAACTTCAGAAAAAGTAGGACACCATCTGTAAAAAATAATAGAATCGGAATTGTAACATAAGGTCAAGAGTGGAGTAGAAGCGCCGAGCGACAGCTTGGATTTGTATTTGGATAATGTGTGGAATTCTGCATAACAAATAAGTAATATTTACCAAACACGTATCGGCTGACCAGTGGCCACTTGCTATGGCTATTTGTTGTTTGTGAAAAATGGAAGACATAAAATAGCCGTAAAATAAGTTGAAATTAGACGTAAAACAAGTTGAAATTAATTTACCTAACAGTTCGGGCCGTTTTTTGCGACGTCGGGCCGTTAGGCCCGTAGAAATTTGCGGCCCCGGGCCGGCCCACGTGGCCCGGCCCGCCACCGGCCCGCGGGCCGGTGGCGGGCCGCGGGCTGCGGGCCGGGCTCGGGCCGGGCCGGTTCGGCCCGCGGCCCGGCCCGTAGGACCACATCGGCCCGCGGGCCGGCCCGGCCCGCAAAATTTTCTTATTTTCCAACACTAATTGTAACATTCGTTTCATTAAAAGTCGGCTTAAACGACTTAACTTAAACGGCTTAACTTAAACTTCTTAAAAATTCGTTTCATAAATAAATGACTTAAACTACTTAAACTACTTAAATTAAGTCGTTTAAGTTAAGTCGTTTAAGCCACTAAGCCGTTTAAGTATTTTAAGTAGTTAAAGCCGTTTATTTATGCAACGAATATTTTAAGTAGTTTAAGTAGTTTAAGTTAAGTCGTTTAAGTTAAGTAGTTTAAGTTTTTTTGTGAAACGACCCATAGGGACAAATAATCCGGCGCATGATCGTCTTCAAACTGCTATCCTGTAGGCTGTTATCATAAAAAATCACAAAAACCACTTCGTTTAAGTTAGGCTGTTTAAGGAGGGGGGGTCACTTTTTTGCCGATTTTTCGACCATCTCCGATTTTGCTCATTTTCACATATTTTGTAGTCCCCATGGGTCCGCGAAACAAGACAAGAGCGTTTTGCGAAATATTGCTTCTATCGTTCTGTACATGCCCTCAAAGGTGACCTCGACATGTGTTAAACATAGGAAAATGAAAAAGTTAGGTTAAAAAGTTTGTGGCAGAAAAATTTTTTGCTGCATACAGGTCAGAACTCTGAAACCTTTTCAGAACCATTAAGTACATATTGTAGAGTGCAGCTAAGTATTGGATTTTTGGCGAACTTTTAAAATCAGAATTTTAGAAAATCGCCCATTTTTGGACCATGAAAAACAGGACCTAGGGTACTCTTTTGCTTGTCCTGAACGATTGGCAAAAGTTTCAGAAACGGCCAATAGATAGCTGCACTCTACGCTTAAAACCACATCTTATGAAAGTAGTCGCATGTTTCTATCATCTGCAGTAAGCTCAAAAAACTTGCCACAAAAACAGCAAATTTTGCTAAAAATGGCCATTTTTCAAAATTTTCACATTCTTTTGATAATTTCTCACTCATTATGTGGTAAAAATTCACCAAACTTGGCAGATTAATTAATATATCTCTGTCTGTCACATAATGTGGCCAAAACAAATGTGTCAATATAGAACATGCTACTGTGGCGGCACCTTTGATGTTTATAGGTGAAAAATGTCAATTTTAAAATTTTTCCAAATATAGACAAAATGGGTATCAATCGATAGCTAATGGAACGAGGAGCAACTTTTCTCATACAACCATGGGTCTAAAATGTTGTCTGTGCAAAATAAAAGGAGTTAAAGTTATACTGGGCAATCCTGCAAGGTTAGGTCAGTGCAGCACTCAAGCATGCATTATGAACGCCTGGATAGCTGGCCTTGAGCCACGTCTGCACTTAAATATTACCTTAGTAAAGGCTTTAATTTGGTGTATCGGTTAACCCTGTTTTCGGTCGCGTTTGGTCTCCACCTGACCTTGCAGGGCTCATCACCGGAATTTTCAAGTTTTCCGGCTTTGAACCTGAATAACTCTGTCACAGTTTGATTTCGAACGCTAATATTCTAAGTTATTTTTGAGAACATATGGGGGCATATTATGTGTGAAAATGAGCGAAATCGGTGACTATCGATTTTTGACTAAAGTGACCCCCCCCCTTAAGGTGCTGGTATCGCTTTGTGTAAATTTGATCCTGTAGGCTTTAATTCTTTATGAAAGTGGATGAAACTTTCCAAATATACTATTTCGGTGCTCTTTAACATTCTGGGACCAGTCCCGCATTTTTAGGTGCAAAGATAAGAAATTTTTGGTTTTTGCCATTATTCTCTTAGTACATAGTCGAGACACCGGATTGGTTGGTATGGCTGGATAGAGGGCACAGAAATGAACATTTTTGCTTTTACAACTTTTGAGCTATCTCTAGTGGTTAAGTCAGTATAAGCAAAAAACGGTTTTTGGGGTCCAAAAATGGCCGTTTTCGAGAAAATCAGTTTTTTCAAAATTACTGCCAAATCATATGGACAATTTTGGTTTATTTATACTCGATCAATACACAGTCTCATTGCACATTTTATCAATGCCTATTAGCCGGAGTTTGTTGCTCTAAGCTAGAGATTTGGCAGAAAAACGATTTTGGCAAAACTGCGATTATTTTGTTTTGAACATCGATTTCTCAAAAACTACCCAATCGATTCGCGTGATTTTTGGCAGGATGAGAATTCGCACTATTGCGGAGGGACATTTTTCTTGGTTTGAGCTAAAACTTCTCCAGTTGCGAAAAAACTCAATGCAAAGTTGCGAAATTTTGTGTCACCGCACATTTAGTGGATTTTCTTGACCGTTAAGACCTGCTGAGCCAAATCCAAAAAAATGTCCCTCGGCCCATATGTCCTTTATAGGACAGCACAAGAAAAAGTTTCGGCCGATTCCACAGTTTTGAGAAATCGATGTTCAAAAATTTTTGGTCTGTATTCTGCCTGTAAGATGTTAGTATGTCACACAATTTTTGCTATTTTTTTGCCAATTTTGCTAGTTTCGTACTCTTATGAGAATCAACATATTATAAGCTTTAAAATGATGTATAAAGCTCTTTCCAACTCGCAAAATTGCGAAAGTTATAGCGTTTCAAAATATACCCACAAAAGCACTGCACAAAAGGATACCAGCACCTTAAGGGGGGGGGTCCACTTTAGGGTCATTTTTTCGACCATCTCCGATTTTGCTCATTTTCACAAATTTTATTGTCCAAGTGGGATATTTTAACGAGTTTATAAAATTTAAGTTGGATCTCTTACGGTTGTTGAGAAAATTCACCTCAAAGTAGAGGTATGCATGTGTTAAACATAGGAAATCGAAAAAGTGTCGATTTTAATTCTGCGCCAAAAAAATCTCGAAACCGGTTTAAGATACCGGGTAACATTTGGTATCGATTTAAACCTCTAAACAGATACTGTGTCACAGTGGAATTAGAATTTTGAATTAGGCCTTCAAAAAATTTTAATGAATTTTTGAATTTAGCGAACTGCCGAAAATCGCTAAAATCTGTCGTTTTTGGTGACCTAAAATGGGGGTCACTAAGTTTGACTGCATATTATGAAAAATAGAAGTCCTAACTAAAAATTCTAATTCCACAGTGACACAGTATATGTGTAGTGCTTACAGTGAAATGAAACTTCTAAACTTATTGACTTAGGCCTCTAAAGTAGCTGCACTGGATTTAGAGCACTAACAGCTGTGCGAACAGGCGAGAAACTCTGGGTCACCTCTTAGATCCTTCAGATCAAGTAGCCTAGTTTTGGTCTACCCAATCTGGGATTTGTCCGCGTTAGACCGTGAGTTCGAAACTCCAAGCTAAGTTTTCCGTTCAAGGTCAGTACAAGTCTCGTGAGCAACCGTTTAGCAGATACCAACCTTCTGGAATCTTTAATTCCTTACCACAACTTTCAAACCAACTTAACTACTAAACAAGACTGGATGCCAGAGTGATAAGTCCTACCTATAATTCTAATCAAAGCTAATCTATACCCTAAGATCCTAGTAGAAGGAACCACAGAACCTATAAATTTTAGGATTTAATTTACAAGAGTTAGAGACAGACGAAATAGAAATGATAAGATACAGACCGTAGCTAATGTAGATAAGTAGATACAGCACAAGAATCATCAACTGTCCAAACTAATA
Organism: Trissonchulus latispiculum; assembly: GCA_030248195.1. Taxonomy (NCBI): domain Eukaryota; kingdom Metazoa; phylum Nematoda; class Enoplea; order Enoplida; family Ironidae; genus Trissonchulus; species Trissonchulus latispiculum. Next base: position 18,133 of record JASAND010014390.1, read on the forward strand.
CAAAATACAACAAACAGTACTGAATACTGGAATGATAAACTAAACACAAGATATTACTAAACTGCAAACGAATATTAAATAACTTCAATAAACGCACACAGACAAACACAGCTAATAATTGGTTCCTAAAGCTCGTACCTGGTTATTTAAATCTAAACTTTGAGAATTAGACCAAACTAAAGCCTATACCTAACCAGCAGTCTGATATATAAATTATCCCAACAAAGAAACTTTGACAGTAAACCTTAACAGAACTTGAACTTTGTTTAGTGTACCGAGAGGGTCCTCCTATATGCGTGTGGTGTCCTATATGCTTTTAATTTAAGGATGCAGTCAAGCTTGCACAGTTTCCACCCTTCCCAGGGCTCTAGATATTAGTTCTGACTGCCCACTCGCAGAGCTGTTGCGCGGGGTTTTCGAAAAAATAGGAATAAAAATAGGAATTTTACCATCAAAAAATAGGAATAAATAGGAACTTTTTGGTCAAAAAATAGGAAAAAATAGGAATTTCCAGGCTCAAAATAAAGGCTTAATTTGTCGATTTCAGCAGAAAGCGCAACTACTATGTGTCTTTAAATGAATTTTAAATGTTCTGAAAACTTTTAACTCCTATTTTGAATTTAACGAACGGTGGTATCACCATTTTTCGGGATTCGAACCATTTATAATCATTTGAAGCTGAAATATTTCACCGCTCGGCAAATCGGAAATCCGGGGCGATACTACTAAAACCTTTTGAGTTCAATCTGGGTTCAACTGGCATTTTTTAGGGTTTTGCAAGTGGGCCCCCCTAGGGACGGGGAAGTGGGAGGGGGCTTCCGAAAAGTGGGAGACAAGCCCAAGATACAAATATACCTAAATTTTTAGCCAAAAATTCGCATTTTAAGGTAAAAACGCAAAAAATCGCTGTTTTTAAGCTTAAAATGAACTAATAAGTCCATAAACTAGCTAAAAATTGAGACAATTTTTGAAAATTTGACCTCAAAAACCTACTTTTTCGATACTTTTGGTCGACCTCCAAAAAAGTGGGGGGGAAAGTCCATCCCCCCCCCACTAAAAAATTCCAGTTTAACCAGGGATGGACACAGGAAGGAAAAACACTTTTTCTGTTTTTCCCGCAGCTTTAGAACTTGCTAGTTGAAAATTTATGATTTTTTCTGAAAATTCGGAAAATTTTCTAGAACGCCCTTAATTTATTTATTGCTAAAAAGCCATTTCAAACCTTACAATTATGAAAATTTGCAGATTTCTGACCTGTACGTACTTTGTTTCTGAAATGAAAAGCTTTTGGTCTTGTGCGCACTCTTTCTAGCGACAGAAAGAGAAAATTACTGAAAAGGATCAATCAAAGTGCTCAAGAAAATTGCTACTTGGTCGTGAATTTCACAAAAATCGCTAGTGTTGCTGGAAGCCCAGCGCACAGACCCTCCGCAATTACTTGTATCCCTACTTCTCGTTTTCTTTTTGGAATCTTACATTTCTAAAACTACTAGAACTAAAACAAAAACACCCATGGTTAACGTATGAGTAAAGCAAGTGTGGATGTGCAACGAGCACTGCATATTAAATTATACAATATATACGTATGTAGATCCAATTACCAAACATTTGGGAACTTAGCTTAATCCGTGCTGACTTATTTATAACTACGAATTTTTAAAACAGGAAAATGTTGTGGCAATGGTCGTGCAAAGTTTTTAATTTTCATACTAACAATTTAGTAACCCAACGCACATAATATGCACCAAGGTATACCTAGTGTAAGTTGGAGGACTAATATAGGCAAAGGTAAGACGAGGGCGTTTTAAAAACAAGTAAAACACAATTGCGCCGAAGGCGCAAAATTTTTCTCAAAACCTATTATGTCATTCAAAGCTTGAAGAAAGTTTTGTATTCTGTGCAGCAAAATAGCAAGGATAAAAATTTATAATTCACACTGGCCAAATACAAAAAATAGGAAAAAATAGGAATTTCGGCTGAAAATAGGAATAAATAGGAATGTCTCGAAAAAATAGGAAAAAGTAGGAAAAATAGGAACCGCAACAGGCCTGCACTCGGCAGACAACCAGACGCTAATATCCTACTTCCTGCCTAAGGAAGCGGCCAACGGATAATTCGCACGAATTTTAGAAAGAAGTTTAAGGGCTTTTAGATTTCCCCAAAAGGTTCGAAATTTAGATTCAACAAGATTTAAAGAGACAAGAAAACAGAGAAAACAATAACGACGACAAAAGAATGCATAACTGTTTTTAAGAGTTCAAAGGTATTCAAATTTATTCTTCTTTCTTCTTCCTTGGAGATTCCCC
>JASAND010014391.1:0-19690 GCA_030248195.1 Trissonchulus latispiculum
GATATTGGTCATACTGGCAAAGAACGTATAGGAAACAAAAATGTCAACGACCAGTAGTTGTTTGACCATCTGGTTTGAAACATTTTCTTGAAACAAATTGCATAAGGAAGCAAAACTACGACATTACGAATACTCTGAAATTCCTGATTTCTCCAGAGTGGGATTTTGGAATCATGAGCTCTTGGTTAAAGATTTTGTTGTTGAAATCTGTGCAGACTTGGTGCAAAGAATTTAGTAGGGAAGTGTTGGCCGTTAGTTGACGAAACCTCCGGCCAACGTTCAACACAACCCTGGGGAAGTTCGTCTGTTTCTCCTTTGCTTTCTTGTAGTGTTGTTTCTAACCGATTTTGGTTTCAGTTTCCGTTTCAGTTTTAGTCGGTGGTCTGAAAATTAGTTTCAGTTTCAGTCTGCAGATCACAACGGTTTAAGTTTCAGTTGGCAACCTAAAATAATTTGTTTCAGTTTTCGTTTCAGTCTGAGTTTCAGTTACCTTTAAAAAGTGACGTTTCCAGCCTTCAGAGTTGAAACACAATTTGAGGCTTATTCAGCCTCCCCTGCAGCAGTATTAACAGAATTGACGCTCAACTCCCAAACCTTCAAAATGTCAAGTTTTAAGGAAAGACTGAAACTAGTTTAAAAGTAAGAGTTGGAATTCTTTGATAAAATACCATAAAATTAGTTTCAGTTTCAGTTTTAGTTGCCGTCATCGGCCTACATAAATTGTTTCCATTTCAGACCTCTTCCCAAAATGGTTCTCGGCAAAAGTTTCCGGTAGCCACAGAAACATCCCTTCTTTGTTGCGTAGATCGGTCTCAGAGTTGAAGTAATAAATGAGAATGTTAAATTAACTAGCGAGGTCTGCAGAATATTTTCGTGTACTACGTTTCCGAAAATTATGATATACAACCAGCCGCATTTCAACGCCAAAGAAGACCGAGGCGATTTCTGTTCCCTTCTTTTTAATTCGATAAAATTAGAAGCAATTTCGTCATCATTTGCGATATTCGAGCAGCTGCATATGCCAAGGGATTTGAGTTTGGCTCGATTGGTCATGTTTCAGAAATCTCGAGTATATACTTAGAAAGTAGGGCATATTCGAGAAACTCTTGCTTTGCTGAAGAAAGATTGGCACAAATACGTTCGATACTTGAGTCTTGTCTCGATTATGTCGATTGTGAAGTCTCGTTCTGAAGGCGTAAACGACCGCAAACTGCAATAGAATGAGCTAGGCTAAAAATCTCTTCGCTCGAAATGCTAGAATGCCTCTAGCTTCAGAACTTGCAGTCGGGGCTGTGCCGCGGCTTTCGCGCTCCGGCAAAGAATTGAACGAAAAATAGTAGAAACTCTAGCGCGGCCCTATAAGCCGAAAATTCTAACTGAAAGTTACAAGCGAAGCCGAAGCTGAGTCACAACTGAAATCACAAGTTCTAAAAAAGGAGCCTTGAGAACCTATAAATTTTAGAATTTAATATGCAACAGCTACTTTATGACAGAAGAATAAAATGTTACGATCCCATGGGTAAAGAAGTGTAACTAGTTGCAACGCAATATTGATTGAGTGAACGATTCTGTGCAAAATAACTCCGGCAATGCGAAAATCATGCGGTACTGAAAAAGAAGCAGAGCAATGACGAGCAAGCAGAAATTCAATGGCAAATGAAAGTCAAAAATGCAATCAAAACGCCCTAGCCGCGAATTCCACAAGGCTCATAGCTGAAGAATGACAATCCTAGGGTATATGGATTGAGCCTGTTAGAGAGTCCTGAGCCCTAGCCAATGATCACAATATTCACCAAAATTATCGCAAGAAAACTTTAGTTGGCAAGTTTATCCTGCAAGCTTTATGTTAGGGCTGAAACCTACACAATTTCGAATGAATTTGATTATGTATCGGTCGTCTATTTCTGATTTCGAGACGCTGGATCGCTATATTCTGTTGCCTAACTAGAAAGTATCGATAGGGTTCGCCTATATGCTAGAAGTGTCCTATGTGCTTTTATTTTAATGAAACAGTCAATATTGCGCGAATTTCCGCCCTTTCCCGGGCGCTGTAGATATTAGTTCCAACTTGCCGCTCGGCAATTGGCCGAGGTGCTAATATCCTGGTTCCTGCCCCTTAAGAAGCGGTCAGAGGAGTCAATTCTTCCGTTTTTAGAGAGTTTGTCGAGATTCTAGATTTCCCCAAATGTTTTAGTTAAAAATGAATGGAAATTTTTGTAACGCAGGCGAAAGTAAAAAGAGAATGCCAAGTGTGAAGCAATGCATTTCTTTTAGAAAGTTCCGAGCGGAAATTTTAAAATCTTCTGAGCGAAATTTCAGAAGTGCCCCGCTCGAAGCCACTGACGAGGATTTTTGAGAAACTTGCGACGAGCGCTCGAAGCCGATGAGCGGCAGAAATTTCGCTAAGGGCGGCTGTTGATGATCGGTCGATCGTCTAGTCGATGACCAGGCCTCGATGATGACGATGCGTAAGCAGAGAATGTCGACGAAATGGGCTTTTTAGCAAGTGAGTGTCGGATGAAATCAGCCTAATCGCAGATAGGTGAAGATCCAGAAGTTTCGAGGATAAATCCGCCCTGACTGCGGCCAGCTGTGTGCGCTCTGCATGTGTGCGCTCTATGCATGAGCACCTGGCGAACTGTTTATTCCGTTTGTGGGAGAAAGTTTGTTACTAAGTTCCGGTTGAAACGCCTTGGGATTCAGAGACCGCTGGACGAGAGTAAAAAAATTATAGCGATAAAAAATAAGGAAGATACACAGAAGAAACTCACAATGATGAGAATGAGAGAACGAGAGTGAAGATCAGCAGGTCAAAAGGAGCCAAGGGGAACTGTTGAGCGACGAGGCGGAGAGAGGCGACGCGGCAGGCGAATTCCGCTGGTAGTGCAGTGATGATCGGACGAGCAAGGCCAAGGAGCGAAACGCTGTGATCAAAGAAGGCAAGGCGAGGCAGGGCTTGAGCGCGGCCTGAATCAGGTGGGCTAGAGCCGTTAAGGTCTTAAAGGGAAATGTCACAACACAATATTTCATAGGTCCAGAAATTATCCCCAAGAAGCTAAGAGTGAAAGTTTGGAAGGTTTGAGACGCTGAGTAAAAATTTGAGTGCGCGTCCTTTTGTTAAAAGTTGAATAAATTTTACGCTGAAGTGAAAAGTGGGGACTTTTGGGAGAGTTCAGACTCAAGTAATATCCAAAGGATAATGCAAACATATCAAAATCATTTAAGAGCCAGTATTCAATTAAATTAAATTAACGGCGAAATCTAAAAGGGAACCTTTTGAGAGAGGACCACTGGGTCCTGTAAATAGCTTAGAAGCGATTCCTAGAAAACGAGGGAAATCGTTCTTGAAAACTAGTTAAATAAAACAGTAAAGATTGGGGGGGAGACCTAAGGAGGGATAAATATCCTAGACCCCCTTTTCAAATCTAAAGAACCCCCAAAATTTGTGGTGGAACTTGGAGGAACTTTGTAGTCCCTCCAAGGTAAGGGGAGTGAGAGGAATTTTGAACATAGTAACGCCCTATGTTAAAGTAAAACGAGGGTGAGGGGAGACGGAGGCCAAAAAGCGGCCGTACAAGCCGAGAGACAAGGTAAGACTGAGGTGCAAAACAAGTCAAAATGTCAATCACTGTAATTTCGGCGATCATTACTCTGATTGGCCGAAATTGTCCTCCGCGCAAAAAGGCGCGCACTAAATGATTCTGATTGGGGCAAACTTAGTGCAATCACAAAATAACTTTCGGTGGGCTCTCAAGTGTTTACATTAGAGGGGAAAGGACAATTAAATTAATGCCTTTCCCGTATTGTTAAAATTAAGGGAGAAATTAGATTAACACAAACGCACTCAGGCAAGAAATTGACACTACGTCAATTTCTCGCAAAAAAGAGAAAAACAAGACGCAACACCCTACAAAAACCTGGACCAGGGGGTCCCCTTAATTAAAACTTAAGACTGCTGATTAGGTAGGTATAATTAATTAACTAATATGTACGAGCCTTTTACAAAATATAATACACACAATACAAACAATTAGGTAGCTAAGACATGAATTAAAATTAAACAACTTTCTTTAAAATTCCATCAGTTCCCTTCTTTTTCTTTTGTCTTTGAGTCTCAGCCGAGTTGGACTCAAAGAGCGGAAAGTTTGTACCGTTACAGAAGAACCACATCTGTTGCATAGAGTTGGCAATAAGGAAAGACATAAAAGTCTTCACAAAACAAGTCTTAAATTACAAAACCAAAACTTATAAAAGAGAAGAACTTGATAAGAATTCACACTAGCTAAGCAAAACTGGTTCAGTGAAAGGGTAAGCCGAGCTTCCCTTTTGCTTTAAAACCATTAAAAACCAACTTAATTAATTTAACTTTCATTAATTAATTAGCTAGAATATGGATTAACTTAATTAAACAGGAACTTTTAAAATTAAGTTTAAACCTTTAAAGATTACAATACTTGAGGGACGAGCCGAGCTCTCCCGGGTTAGGTAAGGAAATCGAGTATAAACAAAAATCGAACCACAGAAGTACCAATTATTTTTAGCTTATCTTAAAGAGGAAGACCTGCTGTGTTTATTTATGAAAGTTTTAACTCAATTGTTGATGTTAATTAACGTGAAACTTTAATTAAAAGCACTGTGACCAACCAAATCTGAAGGCCAACTTGAACTCCATTAGGTGGCTTGTAAATCAGCTTGTAGAATGAGAACGAATTACTGAAATGGTAAATATTTTTCGATATTCTGAAAGTTTGCTGGTTATAATGATGTAAAAATTACATTAATTAGTCATGTTAATTAACGAGTAATTAAGCGAAAACTATTGATGTGGACAAAACTTGAAAGTTACTTTGTAATCTCCATATGAAGTTTGAAAATGGCTTGTAAAATTAAAACGAACCACAGAATAGGTTGTTATTCTTTTATAAACCGCAAGAGCAGGTCTTAAGCTATTCAGATATAATAAACTGATTGCTACTAAAATGATTGCATTTCGACGTACAGTGAGCGAACACTAGCCTTTTATCCTGACCATGTTGAGTTGTTTTGGCCATAGTAGCAGAATCCCTTTAATTAACTTAAATTAATGAGTGGGCCATGCTCAGCACTAATCATTGACAGTCGTTCTACACCTGCCAATCCGCCTGGGGAGCGGCACCCAACGGGCCTCTACCTAGCTATCCCGCAACAGCATAATTAGTAAAAGTTAACTGCCAGCTCGAAACAACCCAACTTAAGCTTGAAACTTCATTCCAGTTAATTTTCCGAATTAATTCATGTCCTAACTATAACAGTGATTAAGGATACAAGTACAGTAGCAATCAGACGCATTCATTCCATAGATTCCATTCCGTTTTTCGCTATCCTTTTAGTGCGTATCGCACTAGCCAGTCAGTTAATTTGCATAAGACATCCCCTTTCACATTATAGTACGTCTAACAAAATAAATTTTAGATACTAAGAATATTTAAAAATTAGCCAGTCGCAGTTGACTGGCTAATTCTAGTGTTAAAAGTAATGGGACTGTCAAAGTTGACTGGCTAAGACAGGCTAACTCTAATGTTAAAGATATAGCCAGCAAACCAGTCAACAGACCCTAGTCCCCCCCTCCATATATATATATATATGTGTATATATATATATACACATATATATATCTATATATATATATATATATACATATATATATACATTATATATAATATATGTAATATATATACATATATATACATGTATGTGTGTGCCCCCCCCTTTCACATTATTTTGCATCTGTGCAGAGACAACATTCAGTTAACTTGCACAATACATTCCCTTTCACATAAAATAAATTTTAGACAGTCAGAAAATTTAAACATTAGCCTGTCGCAGTTGACTGGCTAATTTTAGTGTTAAAAATAATGAGACCGTCAAAGTTGACTGGCTAAGACAGGCTAACTCTAGTGTTAATCATATAGCCAGCAAACCAGTCAACAGTCCCTAGTCCCTATATATATAAATATATATACATATATATAGATACAGACACGAGATAAACAAAATTAAAAAATAAGCCAGTCGCAGTTGACTGGCTAATTTCAGTGTGAAAACTAATGAGACCGTCAAAGTTGACTGGCTAAGACTGGCTAACTCTAGTGTTAATCATATAGCCAGCAAACCAGTCAAGAGTCCCTAGTCCCTATATATATATATATCTATCTATCTATCTATATATATATATATATATATTTATGTATGTATTTATACGTATATATATATATATATATATGTATGTATGTATACGTAAACACGTGCAAAAGCTAGCTACCCGTTTTAGGATGTACATCTATGATTAGCACGTCTTGTGTACGCACTAAAAGGCTACCCGTTTTTCAGCAGAATCCAAGATCGAAACTCCATATGAAACCAAAACTGTTCATCACATATTTAGACTTTTTAGTTTATTTTGAAGTCGCTTATCACTCGGATAGAGTGTTTAAAGACGTCGTTTTTGGTCATGTCGTGTCCTAAACTGCGTTCATTGGTTGATACGCCGGCCGATTTGGATTGAAATACAAATATTATGTTTTATTGAACAAATCCAAATGACAAAATATTCATTTTTATTACACATATGTATATTATATTGCCATCATGTATGTTAACTTTTTTGAAGGCGGAAGCAGGGAAAATAGATGACAAGGGTTGCTCGCCGTAATCTCAATTATTTGGCATAGTAAGAAGAAAATAGATTTTTTTAGGTTGCCCGTTCTATCTGCTAGCATCCCAGAAATCGACTCATAAATATACTTGATTTTTGAGCAAGAAGGAAAGCTATGAACATTAATATGTATATACTAAATCTTCAAATTTTAGAATCCAATGTTTCGGTTTCAGTTTACGAGCTGAAATTCTGTTTTTGATTGAATTCTGTGATTGCACCTTCTTCAAGCGCATTTTCAATTTCCTTGCCGTTTGCCTTTTCCTATGGTATCCTTCGTACAGGAATATCGTTTGTTTATTTCGACGACATCCGTTTTGGAGAATCCATTGCGTTGACCCATTTTTTCAATGGGAAAGTTGACTATTGGAAGAATAGTTTCCCAGCCTTTCTTGCTAAAAAAACAAGACTTTACAAAATTGTAAATCCAGTAGTAAGAAAAACTATTTGCTACAGCTTCTGAGGAAGTCTTTGTTTCGTCCTGAATTCGAATTGGCTTAGGCCCTAAGAAACGGACTGTGCCTGACTTATTGAAATTTTTTAGTAAATTTCGATGGGACTTCAAATCTACAAGCGACATTACTGGGACGGATATCCATCCAACGCTAACCTAACATATAATAGAAATTAGAAGTCTGCTGTCCATGTTTAACTTACTATGTCTACGATGACTTCGGATTAGATACAGTGAAATTAAATTACATCTCTAAAGAATATATAAACTTGAACGGATGAATGACATTAAATGACGTGAGATCTATGCAGGGTATGAATTTAAAATGGGTAAATATCGACCCAGTTATTTTGCTTACATTCAATTGTTTACGATTTTTAGTGATTTTTAAAACATACGGTTATGTGAGAGACTGAAACTAAACAAAACTTGCTTTGCGCACAGAGTGAACTTTCGGTATATAAAATTAGATCTTTATACAGAAATTAAGGATGTGGTCAACTTTCATGCATGAGTCTTACAGAACTCCTACTTCTACAACGGAGTCCAACATAAATGGGACTCTTGTGCTAAGATTTTAGGAATTCGAGGGCAGCCAATTCGAGTATCAATCGGCGCTGCATACAGTGCAAAGGTATGAGTAGGTAGTGACGTCACGAGTCGACCAAAATGGAAATTACCCTCAAACTACCACCTCTAAAAATTAACAAAACCGGTTGCAGCTCTTGCAATTTTTGTAACAGCAAAATAAGACGTGGCTAGTATTAATCTTCGAGACAGCCTCTACAAATGAAACCAATGAGCACGGCTACGCTCGCTCCAGAGAGCCCCAAATTAAATGCCCCATCATGGTGCAGTATTGGTCAAGCAATCACATCAGCTAAAACTCTAGAGAAAAAAACGCCAGAAACAATTTCTATGAAGCTAGCTGCTAGCTCCTAGCCCCTGATTTGATCCAAGCTTACCAACGCTAATTATATACCTGATCACTATTTGTGTATGCACTCTTCCACTTACTTTGGGTGCTTCGAAAAGGCATATGCTGGATAGTGCATTATACTCTCAAAGTCGTATTCGGTTCCATGACTATCCGCTTTTTTCTGGATATACTTGACAAAGTTGGCCATAAGTGTTTTGTTCATCAGGTTCTTCTCGATTATTTTGACGTATTTGCCTCTGTCATATCGCATATGTTCATGAATAAATCCGATTGCATGCATCAATTCATGCATTATGCTGCCCTTCTATAAAAAACCATCCTATATATATATATATATATATATATATATATATATATATATATATATATATATATATATATATTAAGTACTTTAAAAACGAGTCCTCTCTTCATTTTGCAACCTCACCATCACCCATATTACTTTTTTCATGCTCCAGGGGAGCATTTTTGTTTCTTGTATATATATATATATATATATATATATATATATATATATATATATATATATATATATTTTTTAGGATATACAAAAAGCTGAGCTGTTTAGTTTATTGGTTGGACGCAAATTAACGGTTTCAAGAAAATCTAAATCAGCGTAGAATGACGTTCAACATTTTGTCAGTTTTTCACAGCTACCTTACCACAGTACCACATCCAACTTGAATAATTACCCGAGCTGTTTTATAAGGCTATGAGAAAGTCCATTATCTTTTGGAATGGAGGTGCAGATGCAGTATGTACCACCTTACAGGCTGTCGCCCGCCACCTGACAATCTCGGTAAATTGCCCAGGGGGGCTAGCTGTCAGAACAATTGTTATAGAATAATTTAAACTGGATGCTTGGCATGTGCTCCCTCCACATGTAGCGAGTGGGGGAAACTACTTGCCCATCGGGGACTCATTTTGCCAGTTAATGGGGGAGTCCATTTTTTGGACATTTTTTATACTTTCTCCGATCTCGCTGATTTTTACATATTTTTTGTCCAAACTGTGCATTTTAACGAGCTTTTAAAATTAAAGTCGTTAGTCTTACGGTTGTCGAGTAATTTCATCTCAAAGTCGAGGTTTCATGTGTTAAACATAGGCAGTGGAAAAGGTGTCATTTTTCGCGTGCGCCAAAAAATCTCCCGACAAACATTAATGAATCTGGAAAAATTTTAAATTAAAATAACGCCGAAATGTTAAACTGCGGTATCTTGGAAATATAATTTTAATTTAGGCCTTTAAAAGTTTTTAATTAATTTTTGAAGGATTAAAATTTTACACGATTTTAACATCATGTTAAATTTAATCCATCAGAAATTAATTAAAAAATTTTAAAGGCCTAAATTGAAATTCTAATTCGAAGATACCGCAGTTTAACATATCAGCATTATTTTTGTGTTAAATTTATCTAGATTCATCAATGTTTGTCGGGAGATGTTTTGGTGCACGCGAAAAATGACGACTTTTTTCACTGCCACACACTAATACACTTCTACGAATACATTTTTTAACACATGAATCTTTGACTTTAATTGACTTACGACTTTAATTTAAAAACTCGTAAAAATATACCGTTTGGACAATGAAATATGGAAAAATCAGCGAGATCGAAGAATGTTGAAAAAATGGCTTAAAAATGGACCTCCCTTAAACCTTACGTAGTACGGTCAAAACATGTGTGTATAAACTTTGGTCATTTATAGCAGATTAACCTTTGGAGTAAACCCCAACAATTTTTATATTTTTAGAATCCTCAGAAACCCCAGATTTTGGAAAATCCGCAAAAATCCGGAATTCCTGGTTTTATTCACAAAAAATCTAAAATTTTTAATTTTTTGCCCAATTTTTATCGCAATCAAAAATTTGTTTTTGCAATAGAATTGGTCCCGCTACACACTTTTACTCCCAGAAGCGTTTCACGAAAATGTACCCAATTTCCGGAATTCTGGGTTTTCAAAATTTCTGAATTTTAAAAATTTTCTCCAATACCTACAAGATGGGTTTCATTCGAAAGCTCTTATCGAGCTGAACAACCTTTATAATAGAACTGACTCTTGAAAATTCACTCAACTCCAGGAATTCGCGAAAACCTGGATTTCTAAGATTTTAAAAAATTTCTCCAATTTTTAATTTTTAAGCTTAAATTTAGAAGCTTGATTTACAGCTTTGAAATCAGAAAATATAGCATTAACAACGATTTCTGAGATTTTCGTCAAGACGTGTTGGTTTTACGTCGAACCAAGAGTTTATAAAGGAAGAGTGAGAAACTCGGCGCTTCCTAGTGCTTTGAGCTTGCAAGATGCTCGGCACATTAAGGTCGAAATCTCGAGGGGAATACCACTTTCCGTAGTTAACCATATGTTTATATGCGTTTGAACTAAAACGCATCTGATTGGCTAATCGACTACCTTATGTCAAATTTATGTGTATAAGCGGACCCCCCCCCCCGAGATCTCGGGGGGGGGGGCAATTACACTTACATTACCCGTACACTATTAAAATGCATCAAGCAAACAGTTCGGAGGGGGGGGTCGTTTTCTTGAAGCTGACTACAGCAAAAATTTAACTAATGTAGCTCAACTTTTATGTAGAGGCTTTTCAACTGTTATCTGATTGATTGCTAGTAAAATTTTAATTTTTTAAGTATATACATACTTCAATATTCCAAGGAAGACTAAAGGGAGCCAAAAAGTTTTTGCTGTCGCTCTTGCTTCAGCGTTGTATACAGGGGTTTGCCGGTGCCGTTGGTGCCGTTACACAAAACGAGAGGTTCCGTTACACAAACTTTAGTGCCGTTACACAAACAAATCTTGAGTATCGTTACACAAACCTTGAGTATCGTTACACAAACCGGTTTTCCCGTTACACAAACCGTCTTTCCCGTTACACAAACCTCATATATACCTTTAAACACTTGGAAGTCACAATTATATTTTAACAATGATAAGTAAACTTTCTTACTTTCAAAACATTAACTGTAAGCAAACTGATACAAAGTCAATTCTAAATATTTAAAACTAATTAAGAAATTTAGACCTAAATTAAAATTATAATGCCACATTAACACACTTTAAATTTGAGCAATAATTTATTGCCCAGATTCGCTAAATTTTTTCGGGAGTATGGAGCCATTTGGACCTGAGCCTTGAAGTTAAATTCCTCAACAACCGTAAAGACATACGACTTTGATTGAATCGAACACTGAATGAAACAGATGTATATAACTGGTTCTAGTCGGCTCAGTTGCGTTTTATATGAAATTAAAGCCTTCGACTTCTACTTCTTTGAAGATTGCACATAATTATGTAATATTACGTTTGGTTGGTTGATGATATTTCAGTTCAGCATACACTTGAAATTTGTGTCGATAGAGTGCTAAAACGACGCAGGTTAATGGTTTGTGTAACGGCACTATTGGTTCGTGTAATGGCACTTTTGGTTTGTGTAGCGGGACGGTTTGTGTAACGGGAAAACACCTCTGGATCATAAAACACGAATTTTAAATGCATTTTTCAATTTAGCATTTAGTTCAGTATACATCTGCATCTTAAGCTTACAACTTCAGCTTATATTGAACCAAATAAACGCTGAATCACAAGACTAACTTCAAATCAGTTTTAGGCAACCCAAAATTCCCTATGTACAACTTTTCAGCAAGATCGATTTTCGTTTACCCTTGACCTTAGTTTAAAGTTAAATACACAGATGACGAAAAATTATTTATATATCAAAATGTTGCCTTGAATTTTAAATGAAGATTTTTAAATATATATTAATATTAATATTATTAAATATACTTACATTGTAACATTGTATAAAATCTATACGGTAAAGACATACAAGAAGTATGTAGATTAAGGTAGAGCTTTCGTCTTAGATATAAGTACGAATGTGAGTTTTGCAAGGAAATATTCTAGGCGTGCGTAAGTAGGAATTGCAGTTTTGAGTTTTAGGCGTTAGTAGGATTTTGAGTTTTGTTATCTGTCGGCGGAAACATCAAACGTTAGGCGTAAGTAGGATACACGGCCTGGCTGGGTTACTCCTGAAATATTCCGGGAGCACACAGCACGTTTTTTTGCGTAAAATACTGCGTATTTACGCAGTCTAGCTTAAAAATACGCAGTCAAAAGCAAAAATACGCACCAATATACGCAGCCGAAAAATTCGGTAGTAGGAATTTCAAGAGTGTTCTACATTAATTTCTTGAGAAAATTTACCCTTGTTTAGGCTCTGGCTTCTTCTGGGGGGCTGCCGCCCCACAGACCCCCGCTTACCTCTTCGATTCTACATTGATCCTTCCGTCTGCATTTACTATAGTTTCTGCCTAAGCACACGTATATATACGTTATGCCTATGCGTTGCTGTTTGTTTCTATTTTCATTTGACACAAACTAAAACTGAAATATATATTATTTGTGTTCAAGGAAACATTAACTCTATTTGTCTAACCAACTATTGACTTAACTGTTAAACTGCTTAAGGCAAAGAATTCAAAGTTTTAAAAGCAAAATTTACTTCGAAACCTTAAAATTTTCTTCAGCTTCTGGAGGGCGTCGCCCCCCAGACCTCCTGGGTATGTATTTTTTCTCCTGTTGTTCATACCTTGACACCGCGGTTCGATGAGCACGCAACGTAAAATTAAGCTAAGACTCTAAACGTTGTTTAAAAACTCTTTAAAAAAGCAGTAATTCGACCCTAAAAGCGTTAATAACGTTGAAAAGCAGTTTTTGTAATTTTACGCAGTCAAAATCAAAAATACGCACTCGAAAATAAAAATACGCAAAATTTACGCAGGTTCGATTTTCAAAAAAAACTGGCACACAAACACACCTGCCCCCACATTTTAGGAATACAAGTCAATTCAGTGAAAATTACTGGTTTGTCCTGTAAAAACCAACCTTAACAGTTTGGAATCTTGAATAGGATTTTCGAAGAGTAGGAAAAATACAGGTTTCTTTTGTGTTTTCTACAGGAAGATTTTGTAAGAAGGACAGGTTCTCCATTATTTACTACAGGAATTTCTTTTAATTTTACTGTTAGAGACGCCGGTAGAAAATACAAGCTTTTTCGACAACAATACAAGAAGCTTCGCTAGTGACTAACCGCATTTCTAGCACTCTTAAAAGAAACCTGAAGAAATTACAGGATTTTTGTAGTTTTCTAGAAGAGTATATGGAATAGTAAGCATAATGTTATGTCAAACTTGTTGTGCTACCGTACCGAGTGACTGCATTCACGAGCTAACCAGACGACTTGCTTTCCTCCTCTTCGGCCAATTGCAGAGTGACACGAACTATCGTCTGAAAGTTGAATATGAACATAGTCTGTATCCGTTGGTTTAGCTGGCACAAACATGAGACAGGTCTTGTCGTGGTATTCATCGATAGCCTCTTTAATTGTCTTTCTTCCAGCATCATCTATTTTCTCAGATATTGTGTAGGGCACGACACCATTGGGCCACCAACTACTCTTCTCTGTAAGTGAACTTCTGAGCACACCTCTTCTGAAAAAGCATAATATAAGCCTTTAGAAGCCTAATTCGTACCATTCCCTTTGTTTCACAAAGCCTTAGCTAGCTATTGTGTTCAAACTGGGTGACGTTGTCACAGGGAAAATCTTCCCCCGTGAAAACTTTCCCCCGGAAAAATTTCCCTAGGGAAATTTTCCCCCCGGCAAAATTTCACTAGTGAATTCTTTCCCCCCGGAAAAATTTCCCTATGCAGAAATTATTTTGCTGGATGCATTAATTGTAGGTATTTTCAACTACCTAAACTTTACCGTTTTGCTGCGTATTTTTATGTTAAGGGGGGGTCCATTTTTGGCCGATTTTTCGACCATCTCCGATTTTGCTCATTTTCACAAATTTTGTTGTCCGATTGCTATATTTTAACGAGTTTTTGAAATGAAGGTCGGATCTCTTACGGTTAGCGAGTTATTTCACCTCAAAGTTGATGTTAGTATGTGTTAAACATAGGAAACGGAAAAAGTGGTGATTTTTTCCGTGCGCCAGAGAAATCTCGCCAACGACAAAACGGAGCACTTCAAGTTGGGACCGGTTCCAATTTTCAAAACCGGTTCCGGTTCCGGTTCTAGAGTACCGGTTCCGGTTCCGGTTCCGGTTCCGGTTCTAGCTTCCGGTTCCCGGTTCCAAGTACAAAAATCGTAGTTACATTTTAACATTATTTAATATTGGATGCAGGCCCCCAGCAAGGGTTATACAATCAAAATTATAAAGCAATACTGAAAAACAATTGGAATAGGTAATGCAATAATAACCAACTAGGTTAAACTTTTTTGTTTACTTAAAATTTTAAAGTTTTTGACTTACCTTGAATTTGCTGCATTACAAATGCTGTTACTATGCACAGCATATACTAAAACTTGTAAAAAATTAAAACTTTAGTGTGGTCGAGCAAATTGTTTCGATAATTCACGGTGAGATTCTACTGTGCATCTAAATGCAGACAGCGCCTTCCGAACAGAATCTTGTAAACTGCACAACGTTTCAGTAAAACGTGCTGAGAATTGAGGTATACTGGAGCTTAAATTTTTATTTCTCTAAAAAGAGTACAGTGTCTCTAAAGAAGCAAATAGTTTCCAAAACATTTAAATGCATTTAAAATATTTAAAAGCTGAAAGCCAAATTGGAAAGAAGAACATATATATTAAAGTTATATTTAACGAGGAAATGTACAGTCGTTTGATTACACAAAATAGCTAACAGGTACTTCTACATGCTGTTCCATTATTTGAACTTTGATTGACTTTCGTCTTCGTTGCCGATAGCTATTTTCTACTCCTCTAAAATTTACTATTTTTTAAAAAAACGTTGCCTAAATCTTGCGTGCTGACAACATCACCTTCCATTTACCAATTTTTTGAGAAGATATACTCAATTTCCGACTACATCCCATGGAGCTCTCATCTTTTCTATGATGTTAATATTCAAATATGTAAGCTGGTTAAAGTTTTCATTCGGCGCTGTATCGTTCACGTCTTTCATCAATTACAATTGGAATTTTACAACAGAAAATTTCGAAAATTCGTTAAAATTAATTTAGAGATATTTTCACAACTGCATTTTGTAATACACACAAAATTACTTAACAAAATTTGAAAAATCAGAAGCATGAAAACAAAAAATTACGAAATTCCTTCCAGAATAAAGGAAGTAGAAATATTCCCTTACAATACATGTTCCTAATTTTTCAAGTATGTTTAACATTTAATTTTTGTCTTAACAGACGGGATAATGTCACTACCTAGTGTTGATTCAAAAAACATTTGAAATTTCTTTTAATTCTATGCCTCGGCTTCAGTGAAACCTGAAACGTGCCTCGATCGCCTGAAAAGGGAAAGCGATGAGTTTGTGTCACCTTCAGTGGAAGCTGAAGCTGTCGTTTTCAGTTTAGGGTCTAAATTTATTCTATGGAGTGTCCGCTTCAGTTTCAGTTCCAATAATTGTACCTTCATTTCACGTTTAGTTTGAAACTCTTAATTATTATCAGTCTCATCCTACATATTTCGCCTTCAGGTCTAAATTTGTTTCGTTTCAGTTCAAACTAGATTTTTAGTTTCAATTTCAGTCACTAGCTTGAAAAAGACAATATGAATGGCAACAGTGAATGGCAACCACAAAAACAAAATCCAGCTTTTGCAAAATTTAACCTCCTGCAAAAAACTAGTTCAAGTCCATTTTTAAGGGTGGAACCGGCCGGTTCCAAATCCTACCGGTTCCGGTTCCGGTTCCGGTTCCGGTTCTAAAATTCCTTCCGGTTCGGTTCCGGTTCCGGTTCCGGTTCCAACCGGTTCTAGTGGAACCGGTCCCAGGTCCATCTTATATTATAAATACGATCTCGAAGGGTGATTTGTAGGAAGCAGCATTTTAATTTAGGCCTTCAAAAAATTTTAATTAATTTTTTAAGTTTGCGTACACCCAAATTAGACTGTTTTGCAATGCTAAAATTGGGGGTCAGCAACTTTGATGAAATATTCTGAAAGCTGTAAGGCATAATTAAAAATTCTACTTCCTACAAATCACAGCTTATGACAAGACATTTCGAACGATACCAATTGATCCTGGTTAGCTCTGCCCGATTTCGAGATTTCTCTGGCGCAGAAATCTCAATTTTTAACAAAATTTTGGAAATTCCCGTTTTTTGGCAAATAACATAGAGCTATGGCAACACAGACCTATAAAATGTTAGATTATCTATTTGCGCACCATTACTGATGACTTTAGGTCAGGTTTGGGCACAAATGATGCGGGTTAGTGCAACCAATTGGTCGCTGGGGTCAAATATGAGCGTCTGACAACCATAATCTTAAAAATAGCGATTTTTTAAATTTTTCGAAATATGTGAAATTTTAAATCAATCGAAAGCTCTTATTGTCGGAAACATTTTTTTCTTCTTGGACCATTGCCCGCAAATGCACCAAATTCAAGTTATCGGCCGTTAAATGATTTTCGTGGTCAAGGCTTTCCAGCGCCGGTGCTACTCCCTAAAATTACTACATACAGTCATTAAGAAAAGTTTTCCCATTAAAAGCTACCCTAAGTTTTTTATTTGCATCAAATATCTAACATAAAGCTCCATTCTCAAAGAAGTTCAGGTGTTAAGTGCTTTTATTTGCTGCGGCATCGCCGTTTTCGCCTGTTTTCAAATTGCATGCAATTAATAGCCGGTTACTCGTAAAGTACTGAACGAAACTACTCGAAATTTAAACTCGATATGCAGGACATATGTGACAAAATTTTGTGTGAAAATGAGCAAAATCCGTGACCATGAAATTTTTCATGGTGGACCCCCCCTTAAGTATCTAATTATTTTCGTATTTTGTTTGTCCGTATTTAACATCGCAAGAATAACAAAATGAATAAATAATAACTAAGCAAAATGAAAATGAAAATTTGCAAACTACAAATGCTAGCGCTAGAAGAATAAGTAGCGGGGAAATGGAAATTAATAAATTGTATGGATGCTTCCCAACACATATCTGATTGATTGGTAATAAGATTCTAAAAAGTTTAAATTGTTAAGTTTTCCAAAAACCAAATAATGGGAACCAAAAATTTTTTTACCATCAATCTTGCTGAAACATTACAGTGGTTTTCTGGGTCGTAGTACATTAACCTGAAGTCTTTCGATTCTAGAGCAAAATTGGTTAAGTTTTGCTAAAGTTAGAATTAAGTATATCTCAGAACTAATCACAGAAGGAGTACCATTTTTTAGACTGTAGCTAAAATGTAAGTTCAAACCAAGGTAGCTGAATTTTCAGTCACACTTTTGTGCTTTGTCACAGCAAGAGAGCAGTCAGTTAGCATTACTTTTAGGAAGACTTGTAAGATGAGTCCCTTCTAAACTTTCTAAAAGATCGCTTAAAGAAAGCACTGTCTGTAGGAGGCTCGACTTCCATTTTGCGAATAAAAACGTTAAAATAAATGAAATTTAAACAAACTTCTTACGCAATGTTTACACGAATTTGCACATATCAAATTCTGTACGCTTAATTTTGTCGGGTAAATAATTAGTTTACACGATAAATTTAACGCCCATGTTTGACACGGTTCCATTGACTGCTGTTTCCGACCTTTCTAATAATTACTGAAGTAGGGTCTAAGATTCAAAATGATAGTTGAAACCTCACCATGCACTGACTACTGACTCAATAGATTAAAATATTTTTAATTGCATTGATTTAAAACTTTTTTCTTAATTTATAAGCACTGCTAAAGATTTGGAAGAAACAATAAAATAGAAAATTAATTAATTAACATAAAATTAAAACACGAAACAAAGCTGTAAGGTTTCTGTTGGGCCGGTGCGGATGCGCATCTTATAGTCGTTTTTATGAAATACATTGAAAGGTGTTTGTTATTACGGCAGTGACTAAAAAGTTTATACGTACGTATATGTGTTTTCATATGAAAATCCTTCATTTGAAGGAGATTAATAATGCTGTCATTCATAATGGATGACGGAACCTTATGAATACCCGTCGCTTTTTGGCGCTCGGGGATATTTTATTGTTTTATATGTGGGCATTAATTCTTTGTAAAGCGCATATGTGCTTAACATCACGCATGAATGGAGTTGATCGCCAGGGGACGAAACGACGTTTCTTTATTAAAAATGGGTGGTCAATTTCAAAGCAAAATAACCTGATTGTAAGCCCCTGATGAGTCCCACAATCAGGTCAGTCGGGCATAACAAGGCGGTCCGTATATGCGATCACAGTGCACAATGATACTATATGTCACAGCTGTATAGTCGTGCAAGTCTCAATCGTTTTTGTCAACATTAACTTGGTCTTTTGTGTAAATTTGCTTTGTCCTTGACAATCTGGAACGGTTGAGGGTTGCTCCCACCAGGTTGTCTTGGGCCGGTGCGGATGCGCATCTTATAGTCGTTTTTATGAAATACATTGAAAGGTGTTTGTTATTACGGCAGTGACTAAAAAGTTTATACGTACGTATATGTGTTTTCATATGAAAATCCTTCATTTGAAGGAGATTAATAATGCTGTCATTCATAATGGATGACGGAACCTTATGAATACCCGTCGCTTTTTGGCGCTCGGGGATATTTTATTGTTTTATATGTGGGCATTAATTCTTTGTAAAGCGCATATGTGCTTAACATCACGCATGAATGGAGTTGATCGCCAGGGGACGAAACGACGTTTCTTTATTAAAAATGGGTGGTCAATTTCAAAGCAAAATAACCTGATTGTAAGCCCCTGATGAGTCCCACAATCAGGTCAGTCGGGCATAACAAGGCGGTCCGTATATGCGATCACAGTGCACAATGATACTATATGTCACAGCTGTATAGTCGTGCAAGTCTCAATCGTTTTTGTCAACATTAACTTGGTCTTTTGTGTAAATTTGTAAAAACAATGAATACATCCAGCAGAATAATTTACAACAACCTCTAGTGAAAATAATAATACCATAGGGAAATTTTTCCGGGGGGGGGGGGGGAAGAATTCCCTGGGGAAATTTTTCCGGGGGGAAATAAATCCCTAGGGAAAATTTTCCGGGGGAAAATTTTCACGGGGGAAAATTTTCCCTGCGACAACGTTTAATCCTCAAACTATATAATTACATATGCCCCTGAAAAGGTTCGATTTGTGCTTATTGAAATGAAAGCTTTGACTGAGCTGCCATTCTATATTTAATTTGCAGTCTCATCGTCGTCGATAGAAGCTGACTTACACCTAAACTGTTGCCACAGTTCTTTGAATGTTGAGTCTGAAGGTTTTGGCATACCGTCCGTACCGTTAAAAGAATCTGTTGAAAGCAGATCATAGAATTGCTTAATGCGTACCCTCTACCAAGTCTGTCGAGCTCTTGACTTTTTATATCTTTAGCTGTGTCTTCTTCGTTATTGCTGGACTTCTTGAAAGGATCTGAAGTCAAATCAGAAATGGTACCAAATGTCTTTGCAGAATCAGTTTCCAAAACAGAATCTTGTGCTTGTCCCTGTAAGTCTTCCAACGTCAAGGGTGTCTTCTCATTGGCAACTGATCGAGCTATCTAAAAATGACATAATATACTAGTTCAGACAGATACTGTTTCGTGTGGATACATACA
>JASAND010014392.1:0-13287 GCA_030248195.1 Trissonchulus latispiculum
TTGTTTGCTTTCGCAGACCTGTGCACGATGGAACTGATTCCTCCCCTAATCCCTGCTTCGAGAAAAGTATACATGTCAACATCAGTAACAAGATCCAGTTTAACATGGGTTAACTTCAGGCACGCATTCCATGCCATTGAAGGAAGCGTCACATAGTGGACAGGATCGAGTTTGTAATGCTGGTGTGAAAAACTGCGAAAGCTTTCGAATATATCGCATAGCTGTAAAACATCACACTTTAGGTAAAGATCGTGATAGTCACCTAGCGAGCACAGATTAAAATTTTCCCAAATCAATTTAGCATGGTTATACTCCTCATCAGTTATCTGTTGATTTGTCAGTTTACTGTAGAAACATTCTGGCGGAGGCAAACAGGTTTCTTCGAAGCGACTCCATGCATTCATATATTCATAGGGATAAATACCTTTTCGCAAAAGAAGTTCGAATTGCTTGTAATCAGGAAACTCACCTCGGAGGGCACTAAAGCTATTTTTCCCTTTGCTCAGCAAAGCTTGGACTAAATTAGACAAAGAGCTAGCAAGAAATTGGTAGGAGTCAAGAAACCTGATACTAAACGTCACTGCATAGTTTTCCTCGACTGGATAATTGGAAAATCTTAAATCAAAAGTTATGTAGTCTTCCATCCCCTTAGGGATACAGCTGATGCTGAGCCCAAATTCATTCGCTGCTATCGCAATTTTTTGCATAATCAGGTGAGAGTCGTAACGTCTCAAATTGTGCATGACTACCGTAACGTCTCTCGTCAACTGGTAGGAAGCATTGCAAAACATATGAGCTGCTCCCCTGTAATTTCCGCATAAATGACAATGGTCTCGCACCTTTCCAATAGATTCACAAAGAAAGCATTGAGTATTTGTATCAGGAGGGCTGGCTTTGCAATTATCGCATCGATCAAAGCCCTTCTCGCAAATATGGCACTTTGTTTCTGCCGCAAATTGTTTTCTTTCATTTACCGTAAGTCTACATGATCTGTTTCTACTCTTCAGCCTCCGCTGATGGTCGAGGGATTTCTGGATTATTCTGTGGAGGAAATGCAAAATGCAGTCAGGATGCCTTTCAATTTCAACGGTTTCAATTGTCTCGTTTGAGCTATTGCAGCACTTCAATACACCAGTTAGTCCATAACTGCACGGTTCGTGTAACGCGGAAAGCTTTGTATAAGATTGTTCATAACGAACAGGGTCGTCACTTTCGTCTTGTGGAACCAACAAACATTCGAAATCTGCATACAATACGTACGGTGCTCGAAGCGAACGTTTCCACTGGGTAAATTGTAGGACTGGTTTCTGGCCATCTTCTGATTCAGTGGGCATTTCAATCCTTTGACATTTCTCAGAACAGTTTGCTATATGTCTTTCGAGATGTTCTTCTGTCGAAAACGACACCAAACATTTCTGGCAGAAATGCTTTTTGCATTTATGTTTCGTTTGGCTGTATAGCAGACGATTTAGATCTTTGATTAGGCAATAGTGTCGACGATTTTCATCACTTAGTAGTAGTAAGTTAATAGCAGGTTTCGCTCTAACCGGTGACAAATATAGAGGATAAATGATTCGATCATATCCAAAAATATTAATGGCAAGATTATTATTTGTTTCAAACTGTGGTACTTGTGTCAAGGTCACAGGAAATATTAAATTCCTAGTCTGTCTAAGCTTTCCAAGTGTTGTCGGTACTGAGAAACTCTCTGTGCATTCAAAGCTTTTGGAAACAAACCTGCTAGCACACTCCATACAAAGCACATATCGTCATGACTTTGTGGGTTCACAATAGCCTTCTTCACAGCAAGCTCTTTTGGCAGCTTAACATAGCAGCCAGCAACAATCGGTTGATATCTTGCAATATGTATGTCGATAACGTCAACTGAATCAACTATCCAGCCTGAACCCCTCCTTTGAAAATTGTCAACTTTTGTTGTTAAATCTGCATGAGCAGTGAGCAAGCTTTCTCTGAGATCATCACCTTGAAGTAGTCGAACCTGATTTGTGTTGAAAAACGCTTCCATTTTAACTGTGGCGTCAGTACTCTTGACGAATGTCACTTGAAGCCGTAGTTGGAACTTTAAAGCACCAATTTCACGTCTGCTGCGATGCAACAGAAACTGTTGCAGTAGCCTACAATCGGATAGGAATTGTGGCACATCCGAATAACTGTTTCTCGGGGAAAATTGGTATCTCTGCAAATATCCCCGAAGTGGTCTTTCTATTGTTCGCAGATTAAAGTTTTCCGCCATTATGGCTGAAATACCTATAAAAGAAACAAATTAGTAGTTGTAGATTTAGTTATCTATTAAGCTAGGAATGGATAAAGCTGGTTTATTTTATTTTGACCTTGGCCATCTTAACACTGGTTATTTTTCTGAATTATTAGAAGGAAAAGGATGGCTTGCAGTTAAATGTCGTCAGCAGAAAACTTACAAGGGAAAGGTGCAAACTGCTGTTCTTTGGTCTCACTTTTGGAAAATTAGTGAGAAAATTTATTCTTCAAAAAGCTCGAACAATTATGCTGCAGGCATTTTGTTACCACCTTCATGTAAACTTATACAGTCTGTAGCCTATCCACTGGGATGTCGTTATGTTTTGCTTTATTCAACAAGTTTCGGTTCATTGCTAACTGAGATAATATTACATGGTCGAATGAGCGAACTCCGTGCCCGTGATTTGGTTCGTCAGATGTTGTCAGCTACTGCTTTTGCTCATGAATCATCCTTGACTCTTAGC
The DNA here is from genome assembly GCA_030248195.1 of Trissonchulus latispiculum. Classification (NCBI taxonomy): domain Eukaryota; kingdom Metazoa; phylum Nematoda; class Enoplea; order Enoplida; family Ironidae; genus Trissonchulus; species Trissonchulus latispiculum. The sequence continues at coordinate 2,742 of JASAND010014392.1, forward strand.
AAAATTCGCCTTTATTGTTGGGAGTTTAGTAACGCTAATAGAACCCAGCTTCGCTTAGGAGATCTTGAATGCCTAATGGCCTTGCCAGACAATGATGACAGCTCAAGGGATTATACCAGAACAATTGTATATGTGAGCCCAGAAGCAATTTTGGCTGAGCAGTCGGGCACCGCGTACTCTGCAAAAGCTAGTGATATTTGGGCATTTGGGATTATGTTGTTTGTTATGTTAACAGGATCTGGACCTTTTGCATCTGATTCAATGGATGATGCAAGATATAGAATTTTAAATGATCGAATTCAATTTCCTTCTCATGTGCCCCTTAGCCTAGAAGCAAGACTCTTAGTTTGTAGCTGTCTTCGTAGACAGCCACATAGGCGCACTTCTGCATTTAATGCTTTACAGAATTCTTGGTTCACACCTAGCAATCTAACAACTCTGGGTCTGCAGAATGAGTGTTAGTTTGTGATTGTTGCTTATATAGTGCTTTCTAGACACAACATCAAAAGCTATAAAAGGCGGTCTGTAACACAAAATTTTCAGTAGAACATGGCGACAAACTTTGCCTACGAAACTCGAGCTCAAAGTGTTTCTGGCGAAGATTTAATTATATTTCATAGTGGATGGAGCACTCTTAGCACATTCAGAATTTGCCCGTTCAAGATTGACGGGGTGAATTATCGAAGTGTTGAACAGTACATCCAGTCTCAGAGAGCTGTGTTTGGTGGTCGAGATGATTTGCGGGCGGAAATAATGAAAGAGTTTGCTCCTAGCAAGTATCGCGACATAATGGATTGCTTCCAGGACAAGCCTGAATGGGAGCCTACATCTATAAAGCTAATGGAGAAAGCGCTTCGCGCCAAATTTTCACAGAATTCAAACCTTGCTAAAGTGTTGCTGGCCACTGGAAGTAAGCTAACCCAATATACGGTTTAAGTAATGTTTACTTTGAAATTGCTTTCATTTCAAATCTATTATTTACATTTCAAGTGCTTATTTAGTTTCTGCTTTTCAGGTGCCAAAATTGTGTTTGCATCACCCTATGATTTCTTTTGGGGCAACGGCTTAGTCGCTAATGAGCCAGCCACACTGGATCCAACCAAGTACCCTGGTCACAACATGCTCGGAGATTTGCTTTGCAAGGTCCGTGAAGAATTAAAAACTTGTGGACATTAAAGGATATATCGAACATTGTCTTGTGCAATAAATGAATGCATCACTAGAATCGATTTATTATACTGCATTACATCCTGGATCTTTTTCGTCTTCAAAACTTTATCGAGAGGCCAGAAAAGCAGGCTTGAATTGCACTCATGCCGATGCAAGGAACTTTTTGCGTCAACAGCATGTGCACCAATTACATCAAGGAAGGAAACTACGATTTCCGCGAAGGCCGGTTATTGTGAATGGTATAGATGCTATGTGGGATTTAGATTTAATGTACTGCACAAAATTGGCTAGATTTAACAATGGCATGAAATACATTTTGGTTGCAATTGATGTATTTAGCAGATACGCTTTTGCCACTGCCGTAAAACGAAAGTCATCAATTTCAGTGGCAAACGTTTTCAAAAAAATTTTATCATTATCAAGCCCCCGCCGACCACATTATGTACGAACAGATAAAGGAACTGAATTTTCAGGGGCATTTGAGAAATTGCTGCTTGAAAAGGGTATTGGACATATTTGGGCCTCACCACCGCTTAAGGCAAACTACGCCGAACGTTTTATACGCACTTTGCGCGGCAAAATTTTTAAATATATTACCTCAACAAATAGCTTTCGCTTTATTCATAAGTTGCATGATATAGTACATTCCTATAACAACACTGTCCATCGTTCCATTGGTATGGAACCGAGTAGTGTTAATGGGTCTAACGAAGCAATGTTGAAGCAACGCCTGTACGGTCAAATAGAGAAACCCTGTTCCGAGCAATTTCAATTCAACTTGGGTGATTTTGTGCGCGTTGGTAAGCAGAAAATGTCCTTTGAAAAGGGAGCAGCTCAGAATTGGTCCGATGAATTTTTCGAAGTGTCGGGGAGAGTAAACACAAGTCCACCTATGTACTACTTGACAGACATGCTCGGTGATCCAATCGAAACAGGCTTCTATAGCAGTGAGCTGAAAAGAGCTGAAGAACATGCTCTAGACAATAGACAAATCGAAAAGGTAGTTTCGAAGAAAACTCTTAATTCTGGGAAACAAATGTATAAAGTCAGTTGGAAGGGATGGCCAATCAAGTTCCAAGAGTGGATGACTCAGCAAGACTATAAAAGGAGAACGAGAAGAAATAAATTTTAGTTTAACTTTTTCAATTGATCAGAGTAAGCCATGTCTGCAACCAGTCAAAATCACATTGAACTGGACGAGGAGTGGGATTCTATTCGATCCGAGCTAGAACGACTGGGTTCTGAAGAGATTGTTGGGAAGCTGAAGCAAATGCTAGCTGACAACTGTGCCGGTTGCACTACTGATGATCCAATGTTCGCAAAGTATGGTTCAGCACATCAGTCTGGATGCTGCCGCTCTCCATATGAAGCTGTTCGAGAACTGCTTGACGAAGCACTACAAAAGCTGAACATTCAAGTCAACACTATGTCTGCAGATGTCAAAGAACGCCTGTCTGATATGGTTCTGAAGACTTGGACCAAAAATGACACTTAAAACGCTTGCTTAAACTAACTGCATTCTTTTTGACAATAAATCATGAATATTGATTCTGAGTCTTTTTATGTTACGCTCCCTTCCAATGCGTCAGTGCATTATTTTCCTGACAATAAGCTTTCTAATTTTCAAGTGAAACTCAATACGCCAATTTATCTGGACGGTAGCTGGGAGGTTGCGCTAGCGGAAATATCTTATCCCAATACTGTTGCTAATGTGCCCGAAGCTACAGATCATAGATGTGTGCTGGTAAGCAGTGAGAAAACAATTACACAGGCTGTTACAATAGAGCCCGGCAAATATTCTACTGTTTCACAAGTTTGTGAGCGTCTGAATAAAAAGAGTCAGTTGATGACATTCTCTGTGGTATCTAAATCGAACCGAGTGATTCTTCACAACAACACTAGTTACGCTGTTCAAGTCCAGTTTCCTGGAAGATTAGGCCTCTTGCTTGGCTTTATTCCTCACCATATATATGAAGTTGTTGAAAGCATTGAAAGCGAAATTCCGACAGATATAACAGCAGGTATCAATCATTATTTCGTGTACTGTAACATTTGTGAGCCTCAAATTGTTGGGGATGCCTATGCTAAGGTGATACGGATTCTCTCAAGAATTGAGCCAGAAAACATTCCTGTAATTCAGCGAGATTATTCTAATTTGCACTACCTGCCCATTACCAAGGACAAAACTATTTCTGTTATTCAAATTCAAATCTGCTTGGAAGACGGAAGCTATACGCCGTTTGCTCATATCGGTCGTGTAATTGTAGTCTTACATTTTCGTCGCCGCCATGTCTACGGAAACTGATCAGCTCAACTGCTTATGCGAGTTTTTGCAGAGAAATCAGTGTGGTCACGGACTTGAACCGATAGGTCCAAAGTTTCACGGCGTTCTGCATCAACGCGGGCATGGAATTGGTTCAGTGTTCGCAAATCTTGCTAAATGGGCGCTCCCAGTTGTAAAATTTCTTGCTCCTCACTTATTTGGTGGCATCAAAGATTTTACCACAGACGTAGTGGTGAAGAGGAAATCGAAAAGAGAAGCTCTAAAAGCCGCTGCTAAGAAGACTGCTGCTAATGTCGCAACTGGTTTGATATCTAGAATGACTCAGTCAGGTGAAGGTGTAAGGCGCCAACGAAAGGGGAAGCAGAAACGAAAGAAGACACCGCCTAAACGCTCTATAAAAAGAAGAAAGAAGCCCTTGAGGAAGAGACAACGCTCAAAGCGAGCAAGATCAGCAGCTGACATTTCTTTCAATGATATTTTTAACTGATTATGTCTTCACGCTCGAAACGCCCACGAATAGCCCCTGGTGGAAAAGCAGTTTCAATCTCGGATTTAGTTATTAAAGCTGAAACTGACATATTCAGTTCATTGCCGATACAATCGTCGATTGGAGATAACAACTTGGTAGATTACAGGCCAATCAACGCGATCAGCGGAAATAATCCTGTGACATTTTTTATTCCAGGAAACGAAGAAGAATTGCTTGATCCAACAATGTATCTGAAATGCTCTTTTCGCATTAAAACAGTCAATGGAACGAAAATTGCACCAAATGCGAAAATTGCCCCAATTAATTTGTTTGGTCATACTATGTGGAAGGATATTACTGTAAAGCTGGGCGATAAAGTGATATCTGCAGCAACAGAAAACTACCCATACAGAGCATACCTAGAGCGCCTGCTAAGCTATGGACGAGATGCAAAGGAATCACAATTGACGGCTGAATTGTTTTACAAGGATAGAGCTGGTAAAATGAATAGTTTGGAATCAACAGAAAACAGCGGGTTCCAGATGCGTCAGTTTTTGGTTTCGGGTGGCAAGCCGCTGACTCTGATGTCGAGACTGTCTACAGACATTGGAAATCAACCTCGCCTGCTTCCAAACAATCTTGACCTAACAATAACTTTGCAGCAATGCACTGACGCTTTTAGACTAATGTACAGTGCATCCGAATCGCTGGATTATGCAGTTGAAATTCAGGATCTGTTATTATATTGTCGTCGTGTCCGCCTAACTCCTCCCATGTCCCTAGCAATTGCTCGCACTCTGCGACAAAAGCCAGCACAGTACCCTATTACAAGGGTTTTAGTAAAGACGTTTCAGATTACTGCTGGTACTACTTTGATTAATCGTGAAAACCTATCAATGGGGCAACTTCCAAGAATTGCAATTGTAGGAGTGGTCAATAGTTCAGCCTATACTGGTCACAGTGAGCAATGCCCCTTCAATTTTGAAGCCAAAAACTGTAATTTCGTTTGTCTGTATCGCGACAGTGATCCTATTCCGTCCATACCGTACACACCCAATTGGGCAACAACAAATGTGGTCAGAGAATACTTAAGTCTTTTTCATGCCGATAATATTTTGGCGGCTAACGCGGGAAACAACATAAGCTTGTTTGACTACTTAAACGGAGGTTACGTCTTGTATGCATTTGATTTAACACCTGATGACTCAGGCGCTGCAGCACATAAATCTCCCACTCGTCAAGGCAGTCTTACCCTTAAAATGCAGTTTGCTACAAACGAAATTGATTCTCCGTGCACAGTCGTCGTGTATATGGTTTATGATAACATAGTTTGGATAGATCAACATCGTAACGTTCTTACCGATTACAGCTAAATGAACACATACCAACTCAATAGTGCTCTCTCTGGTAACGAAATAACTGCTCCGTTCTTCATTGGTGTTTTCGCCGAAGATTCACTACCTTCTATTGCATCTAATGGACGAAAAGCTTCTCTTGTAATTGCAAACACCGATTCAAGCGATGGTCCCGGAGAACACTGGGTACTATTTTGGTTTCAGCATGAGTACAATTCTGGCTATTTTATGGATTCATATGGTTATCCTCCCAGCTTTTACAGTCCTAAAAACTTTGTTGTATATCTAAAGCGGAACTCTGGTTATTTCAGTAGCAATTCTAAACCTGTCCAGTCAACTGATAGCAACGTTTGTGGACAGTGGTGTCTGTTTACTGCCTATAAATTGGCTTCGTCTCCTGATCTTAGCAACGCCAACTCTATACTGCATCCATTTAGTTCAAAAGCAAGAAGAAGTAATGATCAGTATGTGTCTAATTTCACTGTAAAACATTTTTCAACTTTAAGCAAAACCTATTCCTTGCCATGCCAGTGCTGTAAATCATTACATTCAGTGCTTAGTAAACGTTATCGCTTTTGATGCTGATTGCTAATTGTAAGTGCTTGTTCGCGACGCGGCGAAGCCGCGCCGCTCACTCCCGGGCGCTACTCGGGTACTCATAATTTTAAAATGGATACAATTGAGTTTGATAAACGTCTTCAAGCTCCATTCACTATGATTGTGAGTGGTTGCTCAGGCAGTGGAAAATCTGCTTGGATACGTAGACTCTGTAGTGAACAACAATACCTGATCAATCCCCAACTAGATGCCATCATTTGGTGCTACGGCGTCTACCAGCCGCGATTTCACACAGATCTATGCAAAGACATTCCAAACGTTACACTTCACAGTGGCTTTGACGATTCCTACTACAACGAAAGCCGTGATCTCCAGGATAGTCAGCGCAATGTGCTATTAATTTTAGATGACTTACACGATGAGCTATGTAATAGCCGTTTGCTTGGTCAATTGTTCACTAAATTCAGTCATCACAACAATAACTCCATAATTTTTTCAACACAAAACTTTTACCACCAAGGTACCCAGAGTCGAGACGTTACTCGCAATGCCCACTATTTAATTTTACTTGCACAACCCCGTGATATGACTGTTATTCGTTGCATTGCTCAGCAGATGTTCCCCGGTCAGTCTTCATGCATGATTAGTGCATTTAAAGACTGCACTAGCACCCCATTTGGCTACCTTTTTGTGGATGCTAAGCCGTACACCCCTGATAAATTGCGTTTACGTAGTGGAGTTTTTGCGGATCAGCCAAGCTGTATATACATTGCGCGGTCGAAACCATTTTAGCCATGTCTAGCACAGTGAAGAAAAACGTACACTGGCTCTGTGTTCTTAAAGACGGAAAGCCTTGTGTCCGCAAGGCAATTTTGCATTCGTGTGGCAGTGGACTAATAAAAGCTATATGCGAATGTGCCCTAAACATTATGCGTGGCAATCCTAAGCTAAACTTGCATCACAAGCGCAGACTGAAACCATTTAAGCGCGTTTGCCGTAAACTCATTAACAAAAGTGTTTGCTTGAAGGATAAAAGAAAATTGCTGTTGCAGCGGGGTGGCGCTCTGATACCTCTACTGCTAGCACCTGTGCTAAGCGGAGTTCTCTCATGGCTGCTCAAAAAATGATGCTAGTACCATTTGATAGTGCTCATCAGTCGTGGCTACGGAAAGAGGATTTACTGACGGATTCAAACACAAAATTGCAGTTGGACCTTGATGCCCAAATGGAGCGCATCCTACGTTCTACCAGCACTCCTTTGTATACAAAACTTCAACTTTATAATGATGTATTGCAAAAGTTTTTACATTTGCATGCAAATTCGGCAAATCTGAAGATGCCCGAAGAGGGAAGTAAGCTAACGGCGCCTCATACAGAAAGTGAACCGGATGCATTTCCTATTCTACAATCCATGCCGGTTAATGTTAGGCCAAAAGCTAAGCAGTTAATGGAACAGCTTAGCAAGGAGCCTGGCTTTCTGATTGATGACGGAAAAGTAATCCTACATAATGAGGAATTCAGTGAAGCAACATTTGTGGACCAGATTTATCATTTCTTGCATAAGTCTGCTCATCGTAAACAACCAGCAGGTTTTGATGTCTTTATGCAAGCTATGGCTTTAACGTCTGTGCCAACATCTTACGCCGGAAATGTAAAAGTTAGAACAATTTTAGAGAGCCTAAGGCTACCCAGTGATGGCCAGTTTGGAAGCGGTAATACTGTGACTAAGCCCGCCAAATACCGCAAATCCAATGCCACCTGTGTATGGCATCGTCTGTAAGAATATTAAAATTGTGTTTACATTTATCTAACGCTATTTTGACATGGTTTAAATAAACATATATATTTCATTTATTAAACAAGAATGCATGTATATGGTTTGAAATTATTGCTTCTCTACATATTCCTTCATTAGTTCGGCAACGCCAATGAGGCCCTTACAACCAGCTTGTAGGGCTGGATCAAACACTCCAGTGATCAGTTTAGACACATTAATCGGGACAACACCAGATTCCTGTGACAATTCTAATAACACAGCACCAACACCTTCTGTCATATTGCTAAAATGTTCATAGCTTTGCAGCAAAAGAGCGGATTCATGACATAAAGACAGTAGATCGGAAGCATTAGATTCGTAACGAGCTTGCTCGCAATGTTCCGCTACCACCCTCATCACTGCAATTAGAAATAACTGCAAATGATGGAAAAACTTCTTTTCAGCTAACTCATTATCAATATTAGAAATAAGTTCGTCCAATGAAACCTGAATGCCATAAAGATTTATTCCCTGCATCCTCTGGCAAAATGCAGACAGTGAGCCTGCCAGATCCGTACACGTCATACTTAGCTTTTCCAGTGCGCCCAAGAAAACCTTTAGTGAATGGCTATCCACTGCGTCAGGCAAAGCAGATGAGCACTCCTTTATAAATTCCTGCAGTTTTGAACATATCCTAGAAATCAAATGATAGAAAAAGCACAGTACACTTATTAATAAGTTTTTGAAGCTGACAAAGGCTGAAGGTTCCTAATCCCTATCCAAGGCGCAACTTGTCAATTTCTAGGTAATATACAATTGTTTAATCAAAAAAATTTGAAATACTTAAGTTTTTGATTTAAATTATTAAAACCTTGCGAAAATTACCCGTTGGTATCTTTAAAGCCTTTTAATGCAAACGACTCCATTTCAGCCAACTCCTTTCCCAAGTTTGAATGAAAGGGAATTGGAGATATTGGAGGACCTTCCAAAATTTCAATCAGAATGGAACTTGGTTTACACCTTTGGTCTGTCGAATTCGGATGCTCAGTACGTCGCTTTTTGTTGACAGTTAGAGCATCAGTTAAAGAATCATCAAGAGCACGTTTAGAAGTAGAGGTGCCTTCGGAAGAATCTGAAAGGCTTAAATCTTGTTCTAACAGTGCTCTTACGGCAGATTCGCCTTCGGTAATTTCACTAAGATGGCTGGCTGAAGTGCCTGGATCGGAAACATTCTCTGGAACAGTAGACTGCATTTCTGTTTGCGAAAATTGGCTTAACTCTTTATATAGATGCCGGGCTCTATTTTGGTAAGCTAAATGTTGTTTACTTGTAGACGTTAACGGAAAACCATTATCCAAATACCCCAAGCTTTGATAGCAATACAAAATGTTATTATCGGTCATTGCCTGCAAATGCCCTTCAAATAGTTCCACATAATGGCCTTCTGGCAAACGAAACGCGACAATAACTCCGGTATCAAGAATTTTCTCCAGTTTTTGTCTTTGCTCTAAGCACCAAACCTTTTCCGCCTTAAGCGGTGCTATGTTGTATTTCTCTGTCGCCATATTAATAAGTTTAACAGAAAAATAAATGAATAGATTGCGATGATAGCGCAAGTCATCCTTTGCGAAGAATTTCTGTCTAAAAAGAGAATCCTCCAAAACGTACATTTCCGTAAATAATTGTTCAATGTTTGCAACAACCTGCAGTTTGTCCTTTCTTTCCATAACATTAGAATTCCAAAACTGCGTGCAAAAGTCCAATACCTCCAAGAGATATAAGAATTTGCGACCAAGCGATAAGGCAAATAATCTGCGCAAATATCCAATAGCCTCTTCAAATGCAAGAGTCTGTTTCGTTCGTGCCATTTCTGCAATTTGAATAAATTGCTCAGCACATACAAAGTTTTAATTACATTAAATTTTGCTCTAAGCTCTAAACTAATCGGTATTTTCAAAGGAGTTTAACATTCTTAAAATAGTATGTAAGAATTTCCTTCAAAGTGCTTTACTTGCTTACTAAGAATGTCGCTTGGCCATTCTGGGCACTCTCATTTTCAACGCATTAAATTGTTACATACTTTAGCTTACACAGAACACTAAAATCTGTAAACTATTCAAGGCAAACCTTTAATCTTAAGAAGCAGAAACTTAAATTTAACAAATCAGGGTTAAATTAGATTGTAAGGTTTTCCTTCCAACTGCTTTGCTAGCTTACTTAATACTAAAAGCAAAACTTAAAGCATCCGTGTATACAGTCTCAGCCAAACTGCCAGTTTTAACCAACTATCCATTTTCAGAGAAAGGAAAATCTACAGGAGAAGGCAACTCCATCTCCAATCCTATGAATACTTAACGCGCCCAAAGTCTGAAAAGAATATTAAAGATTTTAATGTTACGATTTATTAGTCAAAGAAAGAAAGCCAGTCTTCAGCTCTGACTTTCTTAAACTAATTCGAACAAGTGAAGCAGCTCCTTTTATAGTTGCGAAGTCAAAACATTCCACGGTTAGCTATTTAAGAAGAAAATTTCAATCATAAATCATTTGCTCTATTCGTAAACCACTAGCTGGCGGTTCTGCTAGACTTACGATGGCTGAACTAGCGTGGAATGCAAACAGCATCCGTTTTAGACATTACTGCTTCCAGCTGAAATAGAATATTCGAACAAAACTTAGTTTGATCGAAGCAGTGTACATATTAGGCGAATTCAAGCTACCAGTTTTAACCAAAGACATACAAAGTAAAATATTTTAAGCCTGAGAAACAAAGCTTTAGTTGATCTTATTTTGCTAAAGGGATTCGATGGATTGAAAGAGCTCCTTTTATGGATACAAAACATTATACAGCTATCTATTTAAGGAGTAAATTTCAATCATGAAATCAGATGTTCAATTGATAATCTACCAGTTAGCGGTTATGCTAAACTTACAGTGTAGTTCACATAACAATGATA
>JASAND010014393.1:0-19211 GCA_030248195.1 Trissonchulus latispiculum
CTAAAGTCTGACCAAAAAAATGTAGGGAGCGAAATTGTTTTGCTTATACTGAATTACCGGTACATTTTTTGCTGCAGCAATGTATATATTTTCTGAACCGTCGTGGCATGAACTTTCTTCTGGTTGAAAAAAATTTTTTAAAAATTAAAAATTCATCAAAAGAAGCCGATTTTTAAGTTTTGAAAGATCAGTAGAAGCCGGGAACTATCCGTTGGTGGAAAATTAGCCCATGTCCCTGACATTTGGAATCCCGAATATCGGCTCATTTCGTCAAAAATTGCGATAGTTATTCAATTTTTTCGATTTTCAAAATCCTTTGATCTTTGCCGCTTTTCGAACTTTGACTGGCTATTACTCGCGGCTCACTCAATGCAAAAATTTTTTAATTGGATTTCCAGGACCGCTTACGTGTCAGCTTTCATGTGATATATGTGGTTTTTCAAAATTTGAAAATAAATTTTTTCGAAAAATACCACTTTTTGACCCAAAATTTCGGCAATGCGAATCCAGCAAAAGTGGGTAAAAATAACATTATTATAAAGTTTAAACTGAGCTGAATCCAACGATATAAAGTTTTCGTGACTGCGGCTTAAATTGCCCCAGCAACGAATTTTAAAAAAAAATTTCCTATTTCAGCTGATTTCTGACAAGTTGTGCTATATTGTGCATTGATTTGCCGCAAATAGTGTAAACCAGCCAAAAACCGGCTAAAAAGCGAAATTGTTTAAAAATTCGTTGCGGATGCAATATAAGTCATAGCCACGACAACTTTATATCGTTGGATTCAGCTCAGATTAAATTTTATAATAATGTTATTTTTGCCCACTTTTGCTGGACTCGCATTGTCGAAATTTGGGGTCAAAAAGTGGTATTTTTCGAAAAAATTTATTTTCAAATTTTGAAAAACCACATATATCACATGAAAAGCTGACACGTAAGCTGTCACTGAAAAATCCAATTAAAAATTTTTGCATTGAGTGAGTCGCGTGTAATAGCCAGTCAAAGTTCGAAAAGCGGCAAAGATCAAAGGATTTTGAAAATCGAAAAAATTGAATAACTATCGCAATTTTTGACGAAATGAGCTGATATTCGGGATTCCAAATGTCGGGGACATGGGCTAATTTTCCACCGAACGGATAGTTCCTGGCTTCTACTGATCTTTCAAAACTTAAAAAATCGGCTTCTTTTGATGAATTTTAATTTTTTAAAAAATTTTTTTCAACCAGAAGAAAGTTCATGCCATGACGGTTCAGAAAATATATACATTGCTGCAGCAAAAATGTACCGGTAATTCAGTATAAACAAAACAATTTCGCTCCCTACATTTTTTGGTCAGACTTTAGCTTATTTTCTTATTTTTGATTTGTACTACAAGAATATATATGGGTTTCATAGGCAAAAGTTTTTCTATCTATCTATCTATCTATTCAAGCTACAAAACCCCCTTACGAGACATCAAAAGCGAGAAACCGGAAAAAAAACATCACTCTCGTAAGCGATTTTTAGGACAACTTTCTAACGGAAAGTGGTACGGGGATGAAACTTGGCCAATATACTAAACTCGACACGTACAATTTTTTGCGCACATAATCTGCGCAGGATCTGCGCAGGAATCTGCGCAGCCTTGTTTTACACGGTCATTCGACCATTTTCACTCATATTATAGGGGTCGCTACCGCGACCCCTATGACAATAGTTACGTATATACATTACAGTTCAGTGTAATGCAACAGAAAAAATTATGAGAATTTATGGTCATAAGTTTTGTGAGAAATTATTCCAACTTCACCGCAATTTATACGGCCAAAATAGTTTATTTTCTCCATTTTGTGCCTATTTCTAGGTATACACTTATATATACATCATTTAGTGACATGTTATAGATTAAAACTGAGCCAGTTTTCACGCTTTGCGATGTTTAGTTGTTACAGTAAATATTCCCGCCTCCGCTGTTTTCGCCTAAAGTAAACGCATTTATTACAATTTGTTTACACAACTTTATATATACAGAGGAACCAACAGACAACAAAGCGAAAATAGCCGCGAAAGAATCGGAAACAAATGTGACAATGTGTTAACCAAGTTAGCAACTTCGGCATTTCGACGAGATAAACTTAATTTCTTCGGAAACATTGTTCTGTAACGAGCTAAACTCTAGCTAAGCTAAACTTTAGTAACATATCTCGAAGCTTCTAGAAACTTTAGGCGATTACGTAACACCTATGCAATCACGCAATCATTTTCATATAAGAACATATAACCGCATATAGCGTCATATAACAGCTGCCTATAAAAGCCGTGTTCCGAGACGCTAGTCAGTCAGTTGCAGCTCGTCCTTCGACCAAACCAGTTTGTCTTTACTTTGTTAGGCAGCCAGTTGCTGCAAGGGATTACGGTAGCTTGAGGCTACACAGGCTGCTCTAAGGCAGCAGGACGAAGTAGAAGACAACTTGCACTGCAGCTGAAGTCGAAGTTAGGACACACACTTAACACATATATACACACACGCACTGACGACACACCCTAGCATACACACGCACACCTGCACACCACGCATACACACTATCTGAAAGTCCTATCATTCTCTGCTATAGCAACGAACTTTTGTATTGATTAATTCTTGCTTAATAAACGACTGTTGTTAATTTCGTAGCTCACTTTAAGTAGATACCCAGCCAGTGATCGGTTCAGTAGAGTAGCCGGTCACAGTTCCAACTCGATTAGAATTGTCCATATTGTTCGAGTTCGCTCAGTGAACACAATTCTTCCCACACAGAAAATTCGTACTTATCTTAAGATCTTTGAAAATTTATGAATCTCGCTCGCTAGAATATGGTCAGTCAAGAAACAATGCTTTGAGTAACAATATGAATTGTAGAATTCATCAGACGATAAGTCTAATTTCTATCCCTTCAAAAACCACTAAACCATGAATGAAGACCTCATTTGGACCGAAAAAAAGCTTATATAACTATAACAAGCACCTTAATTCCGCTTTTTCTCTGACTTGAAAAGAAAGTTGGATTTCATTGTCACTATTGTGATATATATATATATATATATATATATATATATATATATATATATATATATATATCTACTGGATCTGAATCAAAATTGCGGGGTTGTCAAGAATTGAAAGCAGTACGCATCTTGATTTCTCGATTGATACTAAAGCAGGGGTTCGACTCAAATCCCACACGAGGCCCGAATTCTTCCGGGTCTCGGGTGTTGAAGCGTCGATTTAGTTTCTTGACACAATTATAAGAAATTGAGTCACTTAGTTGAACCAAGTAAACTAGGAAAATTGACAACAACAAATTGCATGGGATCTCTCAGGCAGCTGCAACCAATAATCCTTTCAATGAAAGCAAGCACGCAAAACTTGCTGCTGCTAACAGTTTAGGTAGCTTGACTAACTTCTACCTAATTATGCCAAGACAAAAGCACGTTCCAAAACAAACACGATAAACCCAAATCGACGCTTACATATTAGATGAACGATAAAATTTGAAACAAACTCTGTTTCCATTTATATTCCATTTCTCGTATTGACGAGTCCTACGTACATAGTATGTTTCCAAATAAACATGAATTCTTGTACAGTTTAATTTGTATCCGTCAAATCTATTTAATCTGATCTATTCACTGCATTAACAATCCATAGTTTCATATACAAAACTTTTCTTTGCCACTATATACTATGCAGAAGATTACTCAAAATTAATATTCGTTTACACAACAAACGTTGCCAAGTTTCTATCCATCACAATTTCAAGTTACATACGATGTCACTCAAAGCAGCACCACTAAAGAGTCATGACACTTTCAGAAGATAGAATGAAGTTGAAAGAAAAAGTTATATAATTAATGTGCTGCCTGGGTACCTATTATCCATACAGCAAATCAGGGGGCTTACGTTCTCCAAGCCCAGGAAGATTCATTTCAAATCAAACATTCATAATGCCGAACGTAAAATTAATTCTACGTGTCGGTAGCTCAAACAGATAGAAGAGAAGAGTATTATACAAACGGTAACATTGTGATATCAGATGAACTTCTACGCAAAGAGATGAGCACAGCACAGCTGATAACAGGGAGGTTTTATTTATCAATCATAATCACTGTCTTCATGAATTTTCAAGGATTTTTCTTATTTTTCGACTTTCTCCGATCTCGCTGATTTTGACACATTTTATTGTTCATACGGTGTATTTTAACGAGTTTTGAAAATTAAAGTCGTAAGTCTTACAGTTACTGAGTAATTTCACCTCAAAATTGAGATCTCGTGCTATTTGTTAGATTTCTGTTGTGCATGTGAAAAAGTGACAACTTTTCTAATTTCCTATCTTTAATACATGGACAATAAAATATGTAAAAAATCAGCAAGATCGGAGAAAGTCGAAAAATGACCAAAAAACGGACCCCTCCGTTAAGTAACGACTTCTTGTTATTTATAGCAAATCTATTATTTATTTGTGCCTACTTGACAGTGTTATTTAACCGCAGATTAATCCATAGTCAACTCAACTCAACAGTAACATGAATTTCTCCTTTGACACCGATTTCGATATTGACTTAAACCTAACGGGAAGCAATGGTGGTAATCTTACCAGTCACGACAGACAATTGGACTACATAACGGGGGCATTATTTATTCTCATTTGTGCGCCAAGTCTAATTCTTTATGCCATAATTAGTGTAGTGATTATACTACGCTATCGAGAACTGGGTAGCACATTTTATCTACTGATATTATCCCTTGCAGTAGCAGACATGCTGGCTTTAGCTCTACAACTACTCTACGCTACACCATGCACGATATTACAAAAGGAGATTTCTGGTAAATGTTATGTATATGACAGTAAATCATAATACACAAAGCAAAAAAATTAAAAATAAAAAACTAGTAAACTAAAAGTAATCATAAATTGAACCAGGCTTATTTTTACTGGGGGGGGGGGGGTGGGGGGATCCCCCACTCGTCAACCTCCTCCCCCCAATAAATTTTAACCTCCCCCCATAACCCAAAAATTGCCAGATTTCACCATTTTTACCCTAAATTTTCAAAAAATTTTCCAGCTACGCCTGAATTTTAACGCAATTTTCGCTATTTTAGCGTAAAAAACACCTAAATTTAGTCATTTTTTAGCAATTTTTAGCAATTCTTACACAAAAAACGTAAAAATTTGCAAAATTTTTTCAAAAATATGCCCCACCCACTTTTGGTGAGCTCTCCCCATCGATGGGGGAGGGGCAACTTTGCACCCCCCCCCATATCCCCCCCCATAAATTTTGACCTAAACATAAGCCAGTGAACCTGTGTCTTGTTAATGTTACAGGCAGTAACATAGTGATCTATGGTCTGGGTGGTTTGTCACATGCCCTGTGGTTTGTTCAAATCGGTCACGTACTCGTCTCAGGAGTGAATAGAGTCGTCTGTTTGATGTCCAAAGGATTCGACACCTACGACCGATGGTTTAACGCCAGAGTCATCGCCATGATTGTGCTGCTGATATGGGTCAGCAGTGTGGCACTGGTACGTATATACATGAACATACTGTTAGCTAGCACAAACAAGAGCGTATTGAAAAACAAATAATCTGAAATTGTTCACAAAAGTATAAATCCAAAAGTATATAATTCAAGTAATTACCTCCACTAGGACCACCAGGTCCAACTAATCTGAATAGTAGAAAAACAAATAAGCCAATCCATTGTGCAGGGAAAATCATACTTATTTACATAAACAATGCAATAAGATAATGAGTTACAGTTAACTTTACATGTCCCAAAAGTTTGGCATTCTATTATACAATTCCGTTATTAATCAGTGGATCCAAGTCCACGACCATAAACATCTGGAGGCACTTCATCTTATGCATAAGGATAATCTTAAAATGCATAGGTGACTAAGTACTATTCTGTAACGGTACATGTAACTGAGTGCCCCTATAATTCCACCCTAATAATATTATTTGTGGAGGCCCTCCAAATGTTTTGATTCCCCTCCAAGTTTCGCCCCCCCTCCTCAAGGTTTCTTATTCCATCCACGTTAACTTCTTTGAACTGTTACCTCAAGAATTATTTCGCTCAAAAACTTTCAAATACTCCGCAAAGCCAGACTGTAGGTATTAGGCCTAGTCTATGAGCGTAGGAAAAAAGATGGGGAAAATTCTATAAATTTCTTAAAAATATAAGCAATCTGTGCACAATTGTTTATTATCAATCACAGAACTACAGTTTTAATTTTCAGACAACAACACTGGCACTATGTTCCTGCTATTCGACCTATCATCACGGGGCCTACTACTGGGGCTACGACTGCAGGGAGCCCTATCTGGGGGAGGTGGGGGACTGGCTGAACAAGGTCGTCTCAAACGGAGTCGTCGCCGGCTGTTTCGTCGTCTACATCGCTTCCTGGGTCATCCTGCGAAAGACAAACAGTCGATTTAAAGGTATATAACAACTCAATTCAAGAAGAAACGTTGTGAGTATATAAGTCAGACATTAAAACGTATATAATAGTAGCAACTTCATAGTTTCATGGAGAACCCTGGACGAACCCGCAGGATTTTCAAAAGGGGTGGGGGTCCACGGTCAAATGCAACGGGGGTCAGGGAACGGAGCCAGAAATTGAACAATTTTTGGATTTTTGCCCAACATAGGCACATAGGGTGTTTATTTCCTTCAAAAAGCTACTTACTGTGCCGAAGGCGCGAAAATTTGAACAAAAATAGGCGTTTCGTTTTCGCCATAAAAATAGGAAACTGCTTTTCCTTATGCCACCCCAAAAGGGGGGTCTTGACCATGGATACCAGAGCCTTTTCAGTATAGTATTGTAGTAAGTCCGAAACTAGAAATACACCAATTTTTTTAAAAACAAAACGTAAAGCTAACGTAGTGGTATATAAGTTGGGAAAGAATAACTGTTTGGCCTTTTTCGTGATACCATAAGACTAGGGTTTCCTTGAAAAAATCCGTGAAATTTTGTGAAAAAATCTTTGACACTTGTTGTTTGCTGCATTAGCCATCACAATGTGATGATCATCACCCGACGGTGCAAAGCGTTAGCCAGGAAACTGACCCCCATAAGGTTGGTCAGAAACAACTCAACCAAGTTGCCAGAAGGAGTCTCAAAGCCTGGTCGACATCAAGACACTCTGACTTTTTGCAAATCTCCATAACCTAATTTGCAAATTTTTGCAGCCGTATCCGGCAACAGTCGTCAGTCGGATCAATTCTTCAAGAGGAAGCGAGCGGAGCGGAAAATTGTGTATCAGTTTCTCATCATCGCCTGCTGTCTCACTGCCCTACAGCTCACATTCTACATCATACCTGCGTAAGCTAAAATAATCTAATGGATTCGACTAAAATATTGATTACGAAAAACGAAGAAATAAACCAAAGGAAATACGTTTCTGAAAACAATAGTGATATGAACGCAAAGACACACCCCACCCATATCCAGCGCAATGTACGTACACTAATCCAAAAAATTGCAAAAATTTCATACAATAATTCTATACATTATCGTTCTACCGAGTTATACAACTTCTGAGTCCGGCCTTTTTCATAGAAAAAACAACAAGGATCTCTAACTTTATCCCCCCCAAGCAAAAGTTGGTCAACTTTGCAATTTTGCAATTTATGGTAGTCTTTTAAGCTTAGCTTTTTATAGCAGCAAGCTACAGCTAACTGCTTTACACCATTAAATAGAGCACATCTCGAGCATTCCAACGATGTATAAATCATGCTCAAGTTTTGTTGATCTCTTGCTATAAGCCTTTGAAGTTGACCAACTATTGTTGGGGGGGATAAAGTTAAAGAGATCCAACAACAATTCTCAAACAAATTTTCACAAAATTTATAAAACTTTTCTGTCTAGGATAATCCCTCCTCCTGCAATTCGTAGAATATCCCAGTTTAGTCTTGCCTCGCCAAAACACACCTGATTGGCTAAAGCTTATCTATGAATTATAGGAACAAGTTAGGTTACGTACCATAATTTTAAAGCTAATTGCTAATTACAACTTAAATTATTATAATTGCTAATTGCTAGTTAAAGCCAAAGGCTAATTACAACCACCCAAAAAAGTGATCACTATTATCCTCTGTTTTTTCTTTCTTTCAGCCTATTCAGCGGTAAAGCCATTTCTGTAGCCATTAGCATCGCCTATCTCAGCTTCTGCGCCGTCAATCCCTACATCTATCTGGGCATGAACACCCAGATACAACGCCAGGTGGCCCAATACCGATGGCTCCGACGATTTATGCCCCGCTCAACCATACATCAGGCCGCGGGCCCCACCGCAACCGCACTAGGTCGACGCAGCAATAGCATGGTAACGGGTGGTGGTGGTGGCAATCATCTGCAATCGGGGGGCGCCGAATCCCAGGGAACGAAAAATACCGACTCAAGACCTCACGATTTCACGGCACTAACTGTACCGGCTATTGGGGGTTTGACGCCCCGACGACCCTCGGTGCAGTCGGTGAGAAGTATGGATCAGACACCTAAAGAGATGATCTCACCCTATGCTGTTAATGATAATCCTAATGGGGGCGGCGAAGATAATGAACATTAAGAAGTTAAGATACTCCGGATAAACAGTGATAAACCAAAGACAGAGATGTACATAATCGGAAAAAAACGATATTTCATGTCAGAAACAGAACGACTAAACACTGCTGCAAACCCTGCTTCAACTCCTGCCTAAAACCGAGTAACAAGTATTGTTTACAAAACAAATGCAGCGACTATTGGCACAATACAACAGATACTCACGCTTTACAACATTCAGAAAAGCTTGAAAAATAATTAGGAATATGCCAGAAAAGGAGCGTAGTGTGCACTTCATTTATAAGTAAACCCTTCCAGTAAGACATTCAGCGCAAATCGTTATCCACCACCCCCTTCCTCCTGAAAAGGCAAAAGATCCTAACCCAACATTAACCAATTGATTACAGTATACGTATATATAAACGCATCCATATCACTAATTTCTGTATACGATCTGGTCTCGCCCATTGGACTCTCTCCTGTTTCGGACTAAGGCTGTGCCTTAATGACTGCAGCAGGGGTGGATCAGGGCGGGGCCGACCGCCCCCCCCCAATTCGCGGTTTGAAGGTAAGAAAATTAAGAAGAAAAATAGACAAAAGGGCAAAAAGCCCAAAAATCTCGAGCGAATTTTCTTCTTCTGAACACCATATTTGTTTATCCTTCGTGGATCCGCCTGCTAGCCCGCGTTTACATACCTCATTTTCTGGATGCACACATACGATCTGCTATAATGAACGCTCGTCATACGTTTTATGAATTTTTGTTCAACTCCACACCCCACCCCACCCCCCTAACGAATACTCAGTGTATATACACAACTCAGTCTGCACATAGCTGACCTCCACAGGTGTCAGTGAGAGTGGCCAGCTCAATCAGACGCTGTTTGGGTCGGAAAGTCCAGAGGAGGAGTCGACGAAGTGAGACGGAATTGGAGTCGGCGCCCGGCGTCAGCTCCTGATCCTCGCCCTGTCGCATCTGAAACGCAGGAAAAACACGAAAAAATCTCCTAAATTCTCCACTCCACCTGCATATTACATAATACATATATTATGGTTGTTGAAGAAAGTCTTTTCGAGATTGCCCCCCTCCCCTGCACAGTGCTAAAATTTTTAAAACTTGTCCAATAGAGATGAAATTTGGTGCGGGTATGTGTCGACTACGCTGAGTTTGAGTATCGCAAAATTTTTCGAATTCGCAAAATTAGACTTTTTCGATTCGTAAGGATGGGAGCAAAGGGGTACCGAAAATATTTTTGTTTTCGATTTTGCTTAAAAGTTGCATACAGAGGGTTCTCTAGATCGCTGAAAACGAATCTGAAGTCCATTTTGATTCAGCTTTTCGCTGGCTCAGTATGTATAAACATTCTATCTTAGCTTGCAATACAAGCTTAACACCAAGCTAACGAAAAGCTAAATCGAAAAATGTACTTCAGATTCGTGTTCAGCCACCCAGAAACCCCTTCTATGTAATCCTTATGCACCAAGCAAAATCGAAAACAAAAAATTTCGATTCGCCTTGCCCCCCCCCCCCTGCGAATAGAAAAAATCTAATTTCGCAAAACCGAAAAATTTTGCAATATTTGAATTACAAGTAAAACTAAACAAGTCCATACAAAATATCAGCTGGTTTGTTTGTTTTAAAAATTCAAGGGGGGTCACAGGTGTCGCGAAACCGAAAAAGTTTGATAACATTTTGAACTCAGCCTGGTCGAAAACATGTCCACACCAAATCTTAGCTCGATGGATCAAGTTTGAAAGTTTTGAGCGAGCTCCCACCACATTCTTCCGAAGGGAAACTTTAGAAGCAGCCATATCCCATGTATGTACATACATAAGTAAACATTCAGATAGTCTATGGACATAATTTAATAGGAAAGATAGTTAACAAACTATAGTAAAAAAGCATTAAATTTGGGCAGACATGTAAATATGTGCGCCAAAACACCAACCTGTGACTGAATCAAGGCAAGGAGTCTGTAGTATTCGACCAGCTCTTCGTGCACAGCTGACGCAAAACTCTACAAAAGATAAACAAAAAACGCAGGTTAAAACGCAAGGAGAGAGTAGGGCAAACAATACGAAGCAAGTTCAAAAATAACGTTCAACAAATCGCAAACAAAATGGCGGCGCTTATTCTACAGGGCGCTTCACAGAAACCCCTGAAGATTTTTACAGAAGGTGAACGATATAGTCCCCTCCCGAAATCATTTTGACCACTTTCGCCGAAACCAGATAACAATTCAAAAGTTTCCTATTTCGCCGGCAAGTTATACCCCAATATGCCTATTAATTTAATATGGCAATTTTCAATTCTATATGCAAAATGAGCCAAAAATACCAATTTATTGGCTCCATTTGGCAAAAATTCCATCAAAAATGTTAAAATATGTCCTAGACCAGGCAAGACCATTCCTCCGGTTATTTTCACAGGAGGATGGGTAGCATTGTGTCAAGACTCACATGCGGGCCCCCTTAATACATTTTGACACATTTCACTGGGGGCAACAGACCCTCTTCTAGGTTGGGGCTAGACCTCCAGAAACAGTGTAAATGGAAAAAACCCGTGTAAACGCACCCAAAACCCATGTTCCCCTGTCTCAGAAACTCACAACAAAAACAATAAACAAGGAAAAACCCCTAACCTTTAGTATTAGTCCACCACTGGAGGCCTGGGCCGAGTCCAGGAACTGCTTGATTCTACTGTAGAGCCAACCGCATTCGGACAGTTTCATCACCATCTCATAGTGGCCTGGGGAAATTTTGACCTACACACAAACAAACAAACACACACGTAATATGAAGAAAAAATTCACAGCAGAACAATAGTCATACAGAAAAGTTTTAATGGACAGTATATCAGATATGTGCAAGAATCCTACGATGTATAATTTACATTATGTTTTACACTGTATATATTTGCTTTTATATGATGTACAAGTAGGAAAAATGCTCCTTGCAGTCGCATGAAAAAGTTAATATGAGCTATGATGGTCAACATTTAAATGTGTCAAGGACAAGATTTAAAATGTTTAATATGAGCCAATATCTAAATAAGTATATAGAGGACAAGATGTAAACGGCTAATATGAGCCGCTACGTTTCTCTTGGGCTCATATTGACGCTCATTTAGCTTTTGCTTACTTTTAATCCAACACTGAAATGGCTTGCATGAATAACGACGCATAAACAGCATAATTTAATAACATTAATTTTGCAAAGCTGTACGTAAATGTTTTCTTCTCCACCGCGACATCCAAGTATATACACATTTAAGGCCACCATATAAGTCAAAGTCCAATCTAATGAAGAAACGAAAATGTGGAACTTATGTTGTGAAATCTTGAGAAATCACATTTGAAGTTATCATCGCAATCATCACATTAATTCAATATATTCCCAAGCCAATCAAATCGTTTATAAACACTGATGCTTATATGCTAACCGTAAACTGTATCTATGTTTGCCATTTTAGTCGCGTCAATATGAGCCCAAGAGAAACGTAGCGGCTCATATTAGCCGTTTACATCTTGTCCTCTACTTATTTAGATGTTGGCTCATATTAAACATTTTAAATCTTGTCCTTGACACATTTAAATGTTGACCATCATAGCTCATATTAACTTTTTCATGCGACTGCAAGGAGCATTTTTCCTACTTGTCCTCCGCCTAGTTTTTGGGAACGCTGCCATAACTGTGGTAGCAGCAATCACAAATTCCGTGTATGCAAGATTTCAGCCTTCCAGCTATCTCCAGTAGCTTGAACCAGGAACTGGTTCAACGTTGAACCAGTTGAACCAGATCTGGCCAGCCATGGGTTGGATCACCAAAGTAACACCGCCAGTGAATTCCCCATGCCCAGTAACCTTTGTATGCAAAATTTCAGCCTTCTAGCTATCTCCAGTTGCTTGAACCAGGACCTGGTTCAACTTTGAACCAGTTGAACCAGATCTGGCCAGCCATGGGTTGGATCACCAAAGTTACACCACCAGTGAATTCCCCATGCCCAATAACCTTTGTATGCAAAATTTCAGCCTTCCAACTATCTCCAGTAGCTTGAACCAGGAACTGGTTCAACTCTGAACCAGTTGAACCAGATCTGGCCAGCCATGGGTCGGATCACCAAAGTAACACCACCAGTGAATTCCCCATGCCCAATAACCTTTGTATGCAAAATTTCAGCCTTCCAACTATCTGCAGCAGCTTGAACCAGGAACTGGTTCAACTATGAACCAGTTGAACCAGATCTGGCCAGCCATGGGTCGGATCACCAAAGTAACACCACCAGTGAATTCCACATGCCCAATAACCTTTGTATGCAAAATTTCAGCCTTCTAGCTATCTCCAGTTGCTTGAACCTGGACATGGTTCAACTTTGAACCAGTTGAACCAGATCTGGCCAGCCATGGGTTGGATCACCAAAGTTACACCACCAATGAATTCCCCATGCCCAATAACCTTTGTATGCAAAATTTCAGCCTTCCAACTATCTCCAGTAGCTTGAACCAGGAACTGGTTCAATTTTGAACCAGTTGAACCAGATCTGGCCAGCCAAGGGTCGGATCACCAAAGTAACACCACCAGTGAATTCTCCATGCCCAATAACCTTTGTATGCAAAATTTCAGCCTTCCAACTATCTCCAGTAGCTTGAACCAGGAACTGGTTCAATTTTGAACCAGTTGAACCAGATCTGGCCAGCCATGGGCCGGATCACCAAAGTAACACCACCAGTGAATTCCCCATGCCCAATAACCTTTGTATGCAAAATTTCAGCCTTCTAGCTATCTCCAGTAGCTTGAACCAGGAACTGGTTCAACTTTGAACCAGTTGAACCAGATGAACCAGGCGAGATACGGTGTCGGCACTATGCTCATCGTGTTCAGCGACCCCGATTTACTATATGTGGGTACCACCCGGGGCCGAAAAAACGCTGTTTTTGCCCGTTTTTAGACTATTTTCAAATTTTCGGACTTGGACTTCGGGCGGAAATTTTTCAGCCTGAAGGTGTCCAACGCTATTTTTCCATTTTTGACCATCTATAAAAATCGAACCAGATCGAAATTAGGAAAAAAACATAAACTTGCTAAGTACCATTGCCTAGATATTCAAAAAATAGTATAGAAATATTTTTCCTATGGGCCGTTCGAAAAATCGAGTTAACACAAAATTGACAAAAATCATGCTGAATACAGAGAAAAAAAAACCCACTTTCAAACCCGTAAGAGAAAGTCGATTTCTTCAAAGTTCATTTTTTCCGGGCAAGTTTGGTATCATTCGAAAGCTCTTGGCCTGGAGATTTCAAAAATGTAAATATTACTCTTAATTCCTTCCCGTTAATTAGTTATGCCTAATTAGCACTTTTCAAAATCCGCAAAGTGCCTTTATAGCTCATATTATGGGGGGCTCTCCGAGCACCCCCATGATAGATATGCGATAGATACGCGATACATTTGCGACTCCGTTAGCCATCATAACACAATGTCAACTAACCTAGGCTTCGGAAAAGTTTTGCATTTTTATTGCAAAAATGGTTATTTTTACAAAATTTTCACACCACCTCCGGCGCGATAATTTCCTATTTCAAAGAGATAAACGTCCAATGTACGATTTTTGAGCAAAAATGCAAAATATTAGCCCATTTAGCAATCTTGTCGGCAAATCTGCAACTGACCATATAACTCACAAAAGTACGATAGTATGGTACTTCAAGTACAAGTAAGAACAAGTCTCGAATTAGGGGCATAGAAGTGTGTTGCCTACCACAGGATCGACTTGAAAGTTCTGATTCTTATCCCGTCGAATATACTGGCCATCAATGCCTTGAAGGACATAGATGATGTCACGAATCAGCATCTGTTCACTTAATCGCAGGGCGGCTGAAATAGCCACAACAACAAACAGTAGAAGGAAACAAAATCCTAGACCCTGGCCTGGCTGGATACAAGACATCAATCATGAATGAAAAAAACAAATGTCACTACTACTAAGTCACTAAAGCCGACGAGCAAAATGGCCCTCTCCTAGTTTCGAACAAAGTCTCTGCCTTTAAGTAACGGCAGGCCAGCCGCTTTATGCTTTACCCTACTTCTTTCGGATTAATTCCGGCCTAGTTACTGAGCCAGAATTTCTCCTCCAACCACCACACTATCGGAAGTACGACATGGTCTCTAGTTGTTTTACATTGGTACAGTAAAAGCTCTTTTAAAAGATCATCTTTCGCGACGTTCACATTTTTCGCGAACTTGGCGAAAGATAGCTCTTTTCGTCAAATTTGGCAAACTTCGGGATGGTTTTTCACGAAAAACTTAACTCTGCTGAAGTTCAGCACAGGTAGCTTCCCATGAACTTCGCGAGCTTGCTACGTATATACCTTTCGCGAAGTTCGGCGAAAAATGTGAACTTCGCAAAAAAATAATGCTTTTAAAGAACTGCACTGCCAGGGCAACACGACAGATTCAAAAATACTAAATACGTATACGTACATACCAGGATCATCCACATTGCGGGCCGTGAGGGTCTTTGGCTTGGCCATCTTCTTGGGAGACTGGGGCGGGGACTTGACTAGACCCGCTCCACTCGTCGATGAAGGTCGACGCGGTCGAGACCTACAAAAACCAACAAACACATTCCGTCTCTATAAATCGCAGTTTCGTCAGTTTGTGCAGATATACCTCAAAAATAATTTTTGAACCGCCGAAATAGGTGTCCTCCCAGACTTGAGTAGCCAACCCCTGAAATTGCATCCCCCAACTGGGTTCGGGCATTCCCCCTCCGCAGAACCCAGAAGTTTCCAGAAAAGAAGAGTTTTGAGGGTAACTTTTCAAGATTTTAAAGATTTTTAGAGATTTTTAGCCATATATTTGAAGCTCAAACTTAGGTTTAAAATTGTTTAATTGTTGATCAGCAGAAAACAATAGTTATTTTTAAGCATTTTACGAAAAAATTTTAGCCTCACCTCCAGACTACCTCCCCTCTCCCAGAACATTTTGCCTAGGAAAAGCCAGTAACAGCAAGGGAATAGCGTTACGTATGTGCGGAGCTTCCTCTAAACTTTTCTCTGCCGTCTAGATGCATAAATTTTAACCGCCTTTAAAATAGGGATGCGCAACTTCTTCATACAAAACTGAACTGAAACCTGGCTTATTTTTAGGCAAAAATTTATGGGAGGGGGCTTCATGGGCCCCCCCCCCCCCATCGATGGGGGGGCTGACCCAAAATGGGGGGGGGGCATATTTTGGAAAAAAGTTTCGAATTTTTGCGGGTTTTTCGTGTAAAAATGTGTAAAAATCGCTAAAAAATGAATAATTTTAAGTGGTTTTTAGTCTAAAATACTGAAAATTTCTTTAAAAATCCGGCGAAGCCGGAAAATTTTTTGAAAATTTAGGGTAAAAACGGTAAAATTTTGGAAATTTTTGGGGTTATGGGGGGGAGGTCGGAATTTATGGGGGGAGCATTTCATGGGGGGCTCCTCGAATGGGGGGGGGGAGGTCGCCGAATGGGGGGCGGCCCCCCCCCAGTAAAAATAAGCCAGGAAACTGTAGCCTATATACGTATAGGTAAAATTTCAACACAGTGTAATGTCACCACATGATTACACATACCCAAATTCTAAACCTACCTCTATCTACGGTGTACGTATGTGCTGCATCGCTTACCCAAATCCTTCCGTGGACCGACTAGAGGGCAGTCGAGACGGTGGTTTGGGCGTGCTGGGAGCAGAATTTCGAGCACCGTTCAAGGGCGGCGCCGAAGTAGTTGTGGACAGAAATCCCCCGCCCCCGGCCGCTCGATTAGTCGGCTGAGCTCCGGCGGTGAATAGGCGACCCCCGTTCTGGAGAGCTAGACCACCGGATGAACTGTGGGTGACCCCATTGGGGGTGGTGCCGGAACCACTGGCAGTCTAAAGCACAGACAGGGAACATAAACAACAGTTTCACCCATCTAAGTGTAATTAACAAAAATTATATATAAGTATACGTACATACTAAATTTGCTTCCTTCGCCTACGCGGGGCTCTGCCCCCTCAAACCCCAACGCCCAAAGTTAGTCCTGCTCAAGAATACATTCGAACCAGTCCTTAGGGGTAGCAGGGGAGAGTTCAAAACTTGTGAGGAGTAAAAAATAACTACACTTCAATCGCCAATCAGTTTCTGCTGAAGAACACTCACTATTCGGCAAAAAACTATTTTTATGTATAAAGCGCGCCCACTACGTGCACAATAAGAATACCAAAAAATGGCTGAATGACTATCCCCCACTAGGTAATATCCTACGCTTTCAGAGTGCGTCGGAAAGCGGTAAACAGTCACTGATTTTTGAATAAACAAACCCCAAGCTCCTGATTTTGAACTGGGCTTATCCTAGTGGCCTCCCATAAACCCTTGGCCCAAAAATCGTTCCCCCTCCAAAAAATCGCTCTCCCCCTCAAAAAAGGGTGCCCCTTTTGGTACCAACTTTTGCCCTAAGAAAATGGCTCAGAAGGCCAACTTTTCTAAAATTTCCCGGCACGCCAGAGATTTGTAGTCAATTTTAGCCTATTTAAGCACTAAATCCGCTTATTTTTAGGCGATTACTATAAATATAGCGCAATTTTTAGCATGCTTCTGGAAAAAATTATGAAAATTCCCCTCTCCCCAATGACTAGCCCCCTAGGGGCCCCCCACAAGAAAAAGACCCTAGAATAAGCCCAGTTGAGTGGAAACGAGTCGGCGAAGACGTATCAAAATGTGGATATTATTTATGGACATATTATGGAGGATCAGTTTCAAACAAACCAATCACAAACACTCAGTCCCTCATTCAATTGTGTTATTAGACTATTACATTATATTAAATGTATATACATATACGTACTTTTAGAGACTTGACGGACCCACTCAACTGTTGCAGAAAAACCAACACTGCGGCTCTATTCTGAATGGAAGTCTAAACAAAACAAATACAACCTTACAAGCATGGTCTCAGAGTAGAACTAACGTGGAAATTTTTTGGCGAACGAAGCTGCAAATTGTCATCTTTAAAGGTGACTTCAGAGTCACATACATTGGTGTAAACGCGTCGACATGTGTACAAACTACAGTATACGTAGTTTTAAGAGTGTAGACATAAGTCGGTGTGCAAAAACTGAGCTGCTACAAAGGGGCGAGTTTTGACGCTTCCAATTTATAGCCTGACACCAGGTTGAGAGGCAACAGTTAAAAGGTATGACACGCGCCTACTCACGTGGTCAACGCTTCAAATGTAGCCGTGCAGCCAAACAATGTACAAGAAAACAAATTCAGCAGCAACTCAACATATCACCAACCTTTGCTCGCAGCTTTCGGCAAAGCTCCGCAAACTGAGTGGCGTCTGCCTCCCGTCTACGGCTTCCTACTGAAATAGAAGAGGAGCAAATACAAAACAAACATTATACGGAGAATCATAAAGAAAGATTAGTCTTAGCAAAGTGTCCCTATGACGCGAACTTCGAAGAAACTTTGGATCTTCGCGGAATTGTACCTGTTCCCGGAACAATGTATTCTGCAAAGTTTTCGAAAACAAAACAACCTAAAATAGACTCAAAAATACTCGTTTGTAGGGAAGGCGGTACGACCCAAGAGGGGTTCACGGGGTCGAAATCCCTCCTATTTTGGGTAGACAAAAGGAAAAGCTTTAGCTAATTCCATAGTAAAACCTGCTATTATTTAAAAAATTTTCGCGCTTCGGCGCGTTAATCTGCTTTTTGCAAGAATTAAACATCCAATCAGGGCGAAAAGGTAAAAAATTTTCAACTTCTGGGGGGCTCCGCCTTCCCAGACTAGACCACCACCTTGTATTTGACCATGGACCCTCCTACCCTTTTCAAAAGTCTGGGTGCGGCCTGTTTGTAGGTATAGGCTTGGCACATTTTTTCTTTCTGGAGTTCTGTGAAAATTGCCAGATTCACAAAGCTAGCGTTTGAAAGCAATCTTTGCGCAAACATAACTTTCCTTACGAAAGTAGTGTGCAAATTTAACTTTCCCGTTACTCATGGCGTTAGAAATAAAATTCTTGTTGTGTTCTTGAACAGAACGAAGCCATCAGATTAAGCAGGGGCCTTGAACAACAGAAATTTACCCCCCCGCTTTTTCCTACAGGGGGGGGGTGCACCCCCTCAATTAAATCCGTCCCCCCCCCCAAGACTTGGGTCGCCCCCCCCAGGATTCGGGCCTTCCCCCCACCCTAAAGTGCCCGGACAAATATATAGGGTTTTGAGGGAAAATTTTGAAAATTTTTTCCGGCATCGCCGGATTTTTACCCATTTTTAAGCATTTTTTTAGCTATTTTAAGCTTAAATTTAAGTTAAAAATAGTCAATTTTTAGCTCAGCAGCAAAAAATAGCTATTTTTAGACATTTTTCTAAAAATATTTCTTCCCTCCCAGAAATCCGAGCCCCCCCCCAGACTTCCCCCCCCTCAGAAATTTTTGCCTAGGAAAAAGCCAGCCCCCTTCCTTCCCCAAACTAAGCAAGAACAAAAAGTGCTCCTTCGTCGCATGTAAAATACATATGAGTCTTCGTAGGCAGGTTGTACATAAACAAAAACTAGCCTGTGAAATACATATGAGTTCCGTAGGGAGGTTGTAAATTAGGAAAACAAGTTGCAACCGCTTAACATATGAGCCTGTCCTACA